>JAKUCV010000813.1:39666-141786 GCA_028386065.3 Turnera subulata
TGTTTTGCTTGAAATGTTTTTAACCTTCTGTTAGCATGAGTTTACATAATTTAACAAGAATTTTGATTTAAAAAAGGAAATTTATTTTATTAATTTCATAATAAGGTTTTACAACAGACAAGAAGTACTCTCTATGGAGTTACTTGTTTCCCAATATCCTTTACAAGCTTCCTTAAGTTTTCTACGTTGGACGAGAGTGCCATACACGCCACTTCGATCTGCATCACCGCAGAGCTGACCTTCTTCAGGGAAGCGTTCAGTTGTGAAAGTGTCTGAAGTGGAGTGCTGCTCTGCGCCGTTCCTTTGCCTTTCCTATCAGCAGAAGGCTCTTCCTTGCTGGCACGTTTCTTCTGCCGTCTTGGAGAGACGACCATATGCTCCTTAAGGCCGACGATGTTCGTCTTGAAGCGTTTCTTCGGAGGTTCCTCTTCATCAGAGCTTGTTTGGAAAGCCCTGCCGCCGATGTAGCTGTTGTTCTCGGAATCTGAGGTCGTTCGAGAACGAAGTGGAGAGTCCATGGCTGAGAGTGAATGTCTCAGTTGTGAGGTTTGGTATTTATAAGCGGAAGAGATGTCGCTTAAGGGTATAAGCGGTATCTCATGTTGAGGTTGGACACCTGGCAGAGTGTGCCAAAAGATTATCATGGTAGGACCCACGGATAAGACGGAATTTCGGGGACGAAATTCTTTTTAAGGTGGGTAGTCTGTAACAGCCCGGGTAAAATTTTTGATTTTACCGGGACTGTAGAAGTCGTTTTACCGTGATCTACTGTTGAATTAATCTTGGGTAATTAATTCAAGGTAAATCGGGGGTCGTTTTTTCGAAACTGTGGGTTTTCCCGCGCTCGTGATTTTCCCGCAGATTTTTCGAACCTAAGTTGGTATTTTTCGGATTTCGGAATTTCTCGGAAAATCACACCGGAAAATAACTAAGGAGGTATCGGTTATTTTCTGGTCCGGATCGGATTCGCCCGTAATGCAGACGAACTGCATTATTATTAATCACAAGCTTAATAGTAACATTCAATAGTAACATTCAGTTTATAAAAGGAAGAGAAGCCGGTGAGGAGGAGAAGAAGAGAAGAAAAAAAAAGAAAAGAGAGAAAAAGAAAAAAGAGAGAAAAAGAAAAAAAAAGAAAAAAATAAAATCAGAAAAATAGAAGAAATGGAAGAGAGCCAATCAGAAAGCAGAAAAAAGAAAAGAAAAGAATAGAAAAGAAAAAGAAAATCGGAAGAGAAAATAGGAAATAGAAGAAATAAAAAAATGAACAGTAACCACCTTCTCCGCCCGGTTACTGTACATGTCGAGTAGTTTCCCGGCGAATCACGCCACACCGCCGCCACCCGGAGGCTCGTCACGCTGGCGCGACCTCACCCATGCCTCCCCTGTCGCCATCCGCCGCCGGACGCGCACTGCAGCGCCGTTGACCCGCCGGTTTCCCCGCGGATCCGGCTTTCCTCACGCTTCTGCACCGCTGCCGGCAACGTCGCGCCGCCTCTGCACCGTCCTTGGAGTCGCCGTCTCACGCCGACCTCGTGCCAGCCTTCCCTCGCGTTGCCATCGCCCCTGTCGCCGTCACAGCCGCTCGACACGCGAGGTGAGCATTCGGATCCGTCGACCCGTGTGCTTGTCCGGGTCGCGAACCTGGGTCAGCCGTGGGCTTGACTTCCTTTGGGCTGGTTTCCGGGTTGGGCCGTGGATGTGTGTGGGCCGGGTCCAGACAGGGCTGGGTTGGCTCTTCCCTGGGCCTGGGCTTGCACTATTCACAATCCGGCCTGGTTAAAAAAAAACTATATTTATGTATATATTTATTTAAGCATAATCTGATATTTAATTTTGAAAAAAAATTATATAATTATTTTGAGTAAATTACTGCAAATTTATTTCTGGTATTTCCAAGAAAATATAAATATATTTACTTTGATAAATAATTATGTTTCGTTTGTAAATTATTATGGTTAGTTTGAAAAATATATAAATATACCTTGAAAATAATTTCTGGAAAATTAATATGTATATTATTTTCATCTGGAAAATTATGATTTTGGTGTATGTATATAAATATGTATTTTGTAAATTAAAAGTAATTATGTTTTGTGTAGGAAATTCAATTGTATATATATTTAGAAAAGATAAATACTATAAATGTTTTCTAGAAATTATAAATAGCTTATTACTTTTCTGGAAAATTATAGTAATTATTATTTTGGATAATTGTAGTTATTTTATGGAATTATTTTGAAGGAGTTTTAATTAAAGTAAGGAACCGAAGTAGTATTCGGATATACGTTCGGATAAATATTTTCGGTAAATAGAAATAATAACAGATAAGAACCGGGATGGGTAATTTCGTAGTTTGGGCATCGTAGTACCGATTATGTGCATTTATGTGTATATATGGTTTTGTGGTATAGGTTTGGATATCGGGCAGTTTCCCGAGGAGCCGGCGTCGGACCGGTCATAGTTTCCGAAGTTGAGTAATCGGCCAAGGTGAGGATGGATTTCCTTCAATATGTGCCTTATTACTCGGTTATTGTGTTTGGTGTTGTTGCATTGTTGGATGCTGTGCTTTTGTTGTGTTTTGGCTCGGGATGTCTATCCCGGTGCTTGTTTGGTATTTTTGGGATGTTTATCCCCGTGTCGATTTTCTGTGTCTTTTGGAATAAGTATAATGGCATAATTAATGAATAGTGACAAGGATGTCGATCCTTGGTATTTTGGTTAGGGATGTCGATCCCTGAGTTTGGTTTTTGATGACGGTAATGTAATTGTCACGTGGTAAGTAGAGGTACGACCGGATGGTTTGTGACTGTTTTGTGGTGCCATGATCTGGGTTACTTGTGATGGGCATGTTGATGCCGGTTTGATTGGGATGTTGATCCCTGAGTTTGATATTGGGATGTTGATCCCGGGTTCTTTTTGATCTGGCACCAGGAACAGGTTGATAACCTGGTACGACCCTAGCTTATCCGTGACGGGGCCCGGAAAAGATAAAATTGGATAATTGGTTTTATTGAGTCTTTTGGGTCGTGT
The DNA here is from genome assembly GCA_028386065.3 of Turnera subulata. Classification (NCBI taxonomy): domain Eukaryota; kingdom Viridiplantae; phylum Streptophyta; class Magnoliopsida; order Malpighiales; family Passifloraceae; genus Turnera; species Turnera subulata. Next base: position 42,700 of record JAKUCV010000813.1, read on the forward strand.
CTTTCGGTTGGGCTGTTTAGCCTATGTTTTTGGACTTGAGTAATTTCTAGTTGCATATTGATCGTCTTTCCATTGTCGTGAGCACTTCGGACTCACCCCTCACCTGCGGGCTTTCATCCCGTAGGATGAATTGTTTCATGTACAGGTTTGGTGCATTCCAGACAGGCTGCGACGTTTCCCTTGGACGGGCTTGGATCCATAGTTTGCATTTATGCATACAGTGTTTATGTGAGGTTAAGTCTTCCGCTGTGCATACTTCTGTTATTATTGGGCCATTGGGCCAGAATTGTTAATTATGTTGTTTTACTATTTTGGGCCGTTGAGCCGAGTTATCGTAGTTCACACTGTATGCTGGGTTATTTTGGTTGGGTCGTCACAGTTCCGACACGTGTTTACTGTGTACGGTAAATACGGGTCGGGGCGTCTCATATTATCTCTCTTTTTTAATCAGAATTCTTGAACTATATTCTAATTCATGACCATTCGCTGCCTTCAACTTTCATTCTTCAATTGACAGTACTTGGTTGTTTATGGATTTAGCTTTGAGGACACATCATGAATCATGATACAATTAAAAGTACAATAAGGATAGCATCCAAAAAAAACAATAAAGTAACATGTCTATAAAAAAGATTGCAAGTTTATGAAGAAGGGTGGCTTCATTAAATATTTCAAATTTTGCCATAATAATAATAATAATAATAATAATAGAAAGCTCTTTCGTTAGTTAGAGAGATGCATGCCTTCAAGTCGTACTAATTAAGCTCGCGAAATGTTTGAAATCTATGATTTGTGATTTTTTTCTTTTTTTACCAATATGATTCGTGATATGGAATATCTGAAATTTATGATTTGTGACACGGAATATCTAAATGAAATTTTTTTTTTTTATGATCCAGCCATAATGGATGGTGGCTTGTGATATAAATTGTCAGATTGTTCACCAATCATTGAATCATTCAAGATCTTCCTTACACCACAACCAACAGAAGCCTCGATCAAAGAATAGGAAGCTGGCCTTGAGTATGCATGATGCATCATCAAGCTAGAAGCAAATCTACAGGAAAAGATTCCAGAGATATATTAATATCTCTTCAAATGCTTTGTTGCATGCATCATGTAGTTTATCGTACCAAGAAACGGCAATACTTCATCCCTCTTATTTTACAAGAGTGCCCAATGGGTTTGTTGTATTAGAGAATTTATTAATTTTGAGTTACTATTAGTACCACAAGATCAATCTGGGAGAACTAGTTTAAGGTGGACAAAAAATTAGTAAGATAATTTTAATTATAAATTTTAATATATCAAATATAGCATTTTTATATTTTGAATTAAAAATTAATAAGACAATTGATATGGGCTAAAAAATCCCAAGCCCAAATCTCAAATTCTTGGGCCAAATATACAAGCCCAACCTTAGCGTTTCAAACTAAAGACCAATTGACCATTCCTTGCCCATACACACGTGGGCCAAAAGGAGACCACTAGAGCCGAACCCGTAACCTGACTTGAGCCCACTCATTTACCAGCCACTTGCGGACCCTGTTCACCAACCGACCTATACAAGTACCCTACGGTCAGCCGTCCCACATAGTACCCTCTGGAGAACCAGGGTCTGGGCATTCCTGCTCGAAAACGGGGAACTTGAGGACTAAGGATTTCAAAAGACCATAGAGCCCAAGACTCCCCCAACTTCTCCAAACACGGTTTTGAGGTGCCCAAGGCTTATAAAAAAGGCACTTTACCATGGCATTCATCTTCTTCCAACCTCTCTCAAGCTTACACACATAAGCTTGCCTAAATTTTACTCGTACTTGTACTCTTAAGATTGTACCTAAATTGTACCCTAATTGTACTCAATCTTATACACTAATAAAATTCCTATTTTCTTTACTACATCAGCAATTCTGGTAGAAAATCACAAATGTCTCAATTTTGGTAGGAAATCTCAATGTCTTAAACATTACAATTCATATTAGATTCTGTTTTCTAACCGAGATTGGCCTGACCGGTTGAACTTGAAAAATTATGACCTGACAGGTTTTTCATATCAGAATTTTCTTTGTAAATTTTCGATAGAACCCGAATTTTGCAATTGTTTAATTAAAAAAACCGTGACTCAGAGGTTCGATTGGGTCATAAAAAAAATAAATATTTTTTATCTAGATATTTTATATCACAATCCATTGCCCGTTATGGTAGATAATCTTGCATTTAGATATTCCATATCTCAATTTCATCCTTTGCTCAATGTGACTTTGAGGATATTGTTGAACAATGCTTCGCTACCAGATTGTTGAACAACGCGCAGCACTAAGCACTAACCTCTCACACTACTAACCTCGTTACACAAGCAGACTGTGTTGAGACTGAGCAAGACTCACTTGCACATGCAGGTTGTGTAGAACTTGAGCTGAGGAAAATGAAGAACTTTACAGAAACTAATAATAAGACAACAAACTAGAAAAGAGAGAATAGTCTCTGAAAGCACTCAATAGAAATGAGAGAAATGAGAGAAAAGCTTGAATGCTTGGGAATGATTATTTCACTAGAGAGTAAGCCTTTATATAGGCTACAAACCTAAAAATATAAGTTAGAAATTAGGAAACTAACAATATTCTGTAGACTTGAAAAATAGATAAAGATAACTAATAAACTAACTCACTAATCCTATATACTAGGATAAGGATAACTAAGACTTAATCTAGATAACCAAGAACCAGTGAAGAAAGAGTGCCATTCTTCGAGAACTTGGAAGAAAGTGCAGGGACAACACCACAAATTACCCCACCAGAACATTATCTTTGACCAGACGGTGGCGCAGGTTAATCGATAAGCCTCCCAATTTCCATTAATTCCAAATTTGCTGTTCCTCTTTTGTTATGAGAAATCTTACTGTTGGTAGTTCGTTAGTAGAGAAGATGGTTCTTATCAAGAGGTCATTACCACCGGAAGCAACTTCCTTCTCCGCCAACAAGAGACTATGTGCGGTGTCCGACCACCCCTGACAATTACCACCACCAACTCGGGAGGATGACGGTTCAGGATAAAGTTGCCGTCTCTGCCTCCTCCTCCCCTGCTGGTGCCCACCACCAAAATAAGGTTGCAGAAAAAGATACCGTCCACCGTCAAGAGGACAAGGTTGGGGATGAACACGGCTTCTTCGTTTCTCCCGAAAGACAATGAAACCAAGCACTTAGGAGAAGACGCCCACTTCCTAATCCAAGAGAGGCACAGCATCCGCGTGGCGGACGGTGTGGGTTCTTGGGCCAAGAAAGGCATCGATGTGGGCATGCGAGTAAACTGATGGACCATGCTTTTTCCTCCACCGTCTCCCTCGAACCCTCTAAGGCGATGGACCCGAAGGCACTCTTGCTGGAGGCGCACTCCAAGGCCAAATCCAGGGCTCCTCGACTCCCTGCATCGTCACCCTAAAGAGAGAAGGCAACAAGTTGCACTACACCAATGTGGGTGATAGCAGGTTCTGTTAGCAGTATGACAAGCTGCTAGTATTTTTGTGCAACAAGGTTTGGCGCCACTTTTGCATTTAAAGAATATAAAATAGAGACATATTGAAGGATAAACCCATCTCTAGTTGTGTGTATTTGTTTAGTGTATTGTTTATTTTAATTGGTTGTGTTACCTTGATCATCCTAGGGAAGCTAAATGTTGAGCTAACCAAGAGTATAATCAAGTAGGTGAAGTGCTGATGTGTATGCAAGTTGTAGCAACAAGTTGCTTACAACTTGCACACCATTGGCCCCTATATGTGAATGTTGTAATCTGGATTCAATCAAGGAAAAACCTGTGTTTTTCACTTCATTGTTTGTTCTTTAACTTGTTCACTAAGTGATCAAAACAAAAGATTGAAAGATTAGAGAGAAAATTAATGGAACAGTGACCTTCAAAGTCAGCTTGCTGATTTTGCAGATTTCTGGAAAATTTTCAGAAAACCAACATTTGGTAGCGGAGCAGGTTCCCTCTTTCAGGCCTGTTTTGATTCATTGAAACCTCACCAAATCAACCCCAAACACCTTCTAAACACTAAACGACATAATGAGTATCCAACCAGCAAACAAAACCACCACATCTTTACCTTTACCACCAATCTTTGATGGAGAAAACTACAACTATTGGGCTATAAGAGTAAAATCTTTCTTTGTAGTCAATAGTTTATGGTTTCTAATTCAAGAAGGATTTACAGAAGATGAAGATATTGTAAACATGTCTGTGAATCAGTTGAAAGCATACAATGAAAAATTGCAGAAGCACAATACTGCAATTTCATTTATGTTTTGTCTGGTTTCAGAGGAGATTTTTCCCTTGATTGTTGGAACCTCAACAGCCAAAGAAGCATGGAAGATCCTTGAGAAATAGTTCAGAGGTTCTATAGAAATAAGGCAAGTCAGAATGCAATCATTGAGAAGGGATTTCGAAATGTTGAAGAAGGCAGATTCTGAAATAGTTAGAGAATATGCCTTAAAGCTTAAAGCATTGTAAATAAGATCAAGTTGTATGGAGAAGCAATTGCAGAAGTTAGAGTTGTGGAGAAGATCCTGAATACAGTAACTGGGAGGTATGAACCTAAAGTTTCTGCTATTGAAGAATCAAATGATATCTCACATATGACAGTTCCTGAGCTTGTTGGAAAACTTGAAGCGTATGAGCAAAGGCACTTGAGGAGAACAGAAGCTGGGATAGAGTCAGCCTTCCAAGCTAAGCAGTAAAATGTCAACAACAAATCTGAAACCAAGCAAAAACCAGAAAAGAGTACAACCAAACATAAGAAGGAGACATCAAGTTCACAAACTACTTTTCCACCTTGTAAATTCTGTGGAAAGACAAACCATTTGGAACAGAGGTGTTGGAAGACTAAGAGGTGCAATTTCTATCAAAAGCTTAGACACATAGAACGAAACTATAGGGCTAGATAGAATGGTGAAAATCAAATCCAACAACAGGTGCAGGAACAATCACAGGCTAGGCAACAGGCTAAGCTTGTTGAAAGCAATCAGGAAGAGTTCATGTTTATGGCAAGCGAGATTTCTGGAAAGCAAGAAGATGGTGTATGGTACATTATAATGGCTGCATTAGTCACATGACTAGAAATACAAAATGGTTTTTGGACTTGGATAAGTCAGCTTGTGGGGAAGTCAAAACTGCTGATGGTGCCATTCTCAAATCCACGGGAAAAGGTACTGTCTCTATGAACTATAATAGAGTTAGTAAATTCATTAAAGATGTTTTGCTAGTTTCTGATTAAAGCACAATCTTTTAAGTATGCTACAAATGACTAAGAAGGGATATTCAGTAAATTTTGAAGATGATTATTGTGTGATCTCTGTGAAAGGCAAGCTTGTTTGCAAAACAAAGATGAAGAACAATGCATTTCCTGTAAACTTGAGCATGCATAATGAGATGGTGAATAAATGTGAAGTTGATGAAAGCAGCTTGTGGCATAGAAGATATGGCCATGCTAGCTTGTATTGTTTGAAGCTTGCTATACAAAAGGAGTATGTTAGGGACTTGTCAACCGTACAAGTTCTTGGAGGAATTTGTGAGCCCTGCCAATTGGGAAAGATGCATAGGGAATCCTTTCCAGTTGCTGCAGAAGGAAAAGCCTCATAGAAGCTAGAGCTGGTGCACACTGATCTTTGTAGTCCAGTGCACACACCATCTTTGAGTGGTAATCTCTATTTCATGTTATTTATTGATGATTTGACTCGGATGACATGGATTTATCTCTTGAAAGACAAGATGTCAACTCTGGAAGTGTTCAAGAAATTCAAGAGCATGGCAGAAACTCAAAGCAATTACAGGATAAAGAAGTTGAGATCAGACAGAGGGGGAGAATATATGTCAAGGATGTTTGATGATTTTTGCAACTTAAATAGAATTGTTCATCAATGGCTGTACCATACTCTCCTCAACAGAATGGAGTGGTAGAGAGGAAGAATATGACAGTGATGGAGATGGCAAGAAGCATGCTTGCAGAGAAGAAGCTACCTTAGAGTTTCTGGGCAGAAGCAACTTATACGGCTATTTATCTCATCAATAGGCTGCCAACAAAGTCAGTTGTTGGGATGACTCTTATAGAAGTTTGGTTTGGACAGAAACCAACTGTGAAGCATTTGGAAGTATTTGGCTCTCTCTGCTATGTCCATGTTCCTGAAGAAAAAAGAAAGAAACTGGACTTCAAAGCTGAAAAAAGCATTCTATTGGGATACAGTAGTCAATCCAAAGGCTACAGGACGTTCATGGTTGATAATGAGAAAGTGGTGACAACAAGAGATGTCAAAGTAGATGAAGAAGCTTATTGGGATTGGAAAAAGAAGAAGGTAATGAAGAATAGTCCCTGTAACGCAACTGAAGTACAAGAAGATCAGCCTCTAAATAAAGAGGATTACCATTCTGATACACCACCAGCAAAGACCAGATCACTTGCTAATGTATATGAAAGGTGCAATCTTGTAGAAGCAGAGCCACACTGTAATGAAGAGGCAGCAAAGCAAGAGCACTAGAAAAGGGCCATGGAGGAAGAAATAGGCATTATCAACAAGAATGAAACCTGGGAATTGGTTGCAAGGCCAGGAAATCAGAAGATAATTGGAGTCAAATGGGTGTTCCGAATAAAAATGAATCCTGAAGTCACCATTTCCAAGTACGAAGCAAGTCTTGTAGTCAAGGGCTATGCACAACAATATGGCCTTGACTACCTTGAAATATTGGCACCTGTGGCACATCTTGACATAATTAGGTTGCTCTTGGCTATTTCTGCTCAAGAAAAGTGGAAAGTATTCCATCTAGATGTGAAATCTGCATTTCTAAATGGAATTCTAGAATAGGAAGTCTACATTGAGCAACCTGCTGGTTTCATTGTAGAAGGAAAGGAAGATTGTGTTTACAGGCTGAAGAAAGCACTATATGGACTGAAACAGGCTCCAAGAGTTTGGTATAGTCGTATAGACTGTTACTGTTAGTGTAATATACCCAAAAGCCAATCAATGGATATTTATTTGTAATCATGTATACACATTAAGGTTATTCCAACAAATATCGTTTATGAGATAAATGCTTGCACATATTTATAACCCTAGAATATTTATATATTCTTAAATATCCCTAGTCGATTATTATTATGGATGGGTTGTAATAATAAATTAAGACTAGCGTATGTTGAGAATTATATGTGATATGAATTCTACATACGGGTACAAGTTAGAGAACTTGTGGACTGGACCGACCCACATAAGAACGCTACATGCAACGTTATATGATTGTCATTAGCGGTTCTTATATGTATTGTCCTTAGACCTGTGATCATCAAGGTTCCCAACATATGAGTCGTATACTTTGATATTACTCTTGGCTATTTCATAAATGAGTAGACTTAGTGTAATCATTGGGTATATGATAAATGTGTAGTGGGTTTTGTATGATCCAAAGGGGATTCGTCCAACCCATATAACGGGTATATTATCGGTTAGTTTCTTGATAGAGTTGAACTGTAAATGCACGGCCGTGCTCGGATTATGATATGGTGATATCATTAGTATCCGTTTTACACAGTTAGCTCGAGGATCAAGAAACCGAGATTAATCATATGCGAGATTGACATATTACATGTCTCGTATTTAATCTTGATAATGGGACGAAGGGACGATGACATGTTTACGAGGCATATTGAATCAGTACTGATCTTGTCGTTCGGGTAGCAATGATGTGTTGCTAGACGCCGCTCTTTGCTTATAATTATGAATCAGTTTACAATTATTGTCGGATGATACAAGTGCCTACAGGGTCACACACTTAGAGCCGTTGATTCGAACAGGTGGTTGAACTGTGGTTGGACCATGGTTCGACCAAGTGTGGTTGGACCATGGTTGGACCGTGGTTGGACCAGGGTCGTTTTGGGCTGGTTTGGTTCACTAAATATCTGATTTATTGAACCATAATTAGTGCCATGTGATGTGTAATCCCACCAAGAGTTAGTGGAGATATAATTAGCTAAAAGCTAATCATGTTGGCCACTTTGTCCCTTGCTTTTGTGAGTGGGATTAGACAAAGCATAATCTGATTATGCCTTGTGGATTCATCACTTTGAGCCTGAAAAAAATTTCAGAGCATTGGACTTGAGAGCTTAGAGTTTTTCAGGTTACACACATCCTTCTTTGAGAAAGAAGAAAAACACCACAAACACTAGCACCCGGAAACCTGCTGCTAGCACATCAGTTCGGGGGTGCTCGGGTTGGTAATCGTGTGACGATTCCAACTAGTTATCACGGTTCGTGTGGATACCGTAGAGGGGCGGGATTTTTGTCCGGCTCTTGCTGATTCGTCCCTACAGTTGGGTGAAAGACCTCAACCGATTCAGGTACGTAAAAACTGTTATTTGGTTTAGCTACCCTTCACTTGGATCCTCCATGTGTATCCGGTTTTTCCGCTGTGTATGTTATTGCATTTGATTGTCAATTTGCATGCCCAGATACTTACAGTGGTAGTGGAGCCTCTTGTGAAGTTCTAAACCGAATTATGTATTCATATGTTATATGTGATATAGTATGAACATGCTAGTATATGTGATATGCTGAATTCATTTTTTTATATGTGATGTGCTAAATGAGTTATTGAACATGTTGATGTTGTGTTTTTGTCAAATTGTTTTGACAACAAGAACTTGATTGGTATGTGATATCAATCAAGGTGTTATTGGCAGTAAGTCGAAGAGTTCGACTCGGAAAAATTGATTGTCGGTTTGTGTATAGAACGATTGTCGTTCTAGTGCAGCAGGGCTAGAACATCGATGTTCATCTGATCAACATCGATATTCTCATGAAGTTTTGCCTTGGCCGAACCTTCAAAACATCGTTATTGTATGACAAACATCGATGTTCTCTTACAGAACTCTCAAAAAACATCGATGTTAAGAGTTAAACATCGATGTTATTTGAGCTCGGCCGAATTGGTTTGAAGTCCCAGAACTCACATAACATCGATGTTCAAGGTTCCAACATCGATGTTCTTGAGTTTTAGAAGTTCAAACATCGATGTTTCAGTTCAACATCGATGTTAAAATGCTACTGCCAAAATCATGAACTTTCAGAATTCTCAAAACATCGATGTTTAAGAGTTGAACATCGATGTTCATGAGCTACTGCCAAATAGTTTGGAGTTCAAGTTACTCAAAACATCGATGTTGAAATGTTGAACATCGATGTTCTTGAGCCTCGGCCAAAAAATAGAGAATCAGAATCTCAAAACATCGATGTTCAGGTTTAAACATCGATGTTCACTTGTAATTTTGGCTTCCAAATTTACAAACGTCAATATATGATTCATCAAGAACATGCATGTATTGTATTGGAATAATATGTTGATGAAAATATTAAGTTCTTCTTGTATTGCCTTCCATGATAAGCACTCATCATTGCTTAGATCAACACTTGGTAGGTTTTGCCAAAGCAAGGTGCCAATGTTTATCCTAGCAAGGTGCGACGCGATAATTGTAATATCGGAACTGCTTATTATGGTGTTGAATGGGAATAACTTCCTAAAATGGTAATTATTTTAAATGAGTTTACAATTATTGCCGGATGTTACAAGTGCCTACAGGGTCACACAATTAGAGCCGTTGATTCGAGCAGGTGGTTGAACTGTGGTTGGACCATGGTTGGACCGTGGTCATTTTGGGCTAGTTTGGTTCACTAAATGTCTGATTTATTGAACCATAATTAGTGCCATGCGTTGTGTAATCCCACCAAGAGTTATTGGAGACATAATTAGCTAAAAGCTAATCATGTTGGCCACTTTGTCCCTTGCTTTTGTGAGTGGGATTAGACTAAACATAATCTGATTATGCCTTGTGGATTCATCACTTTTACACACATCCTTCTTTGAGAAAGAAGAAAAACACCACAAACACTAGCTCCCGGAAACCTGTTGCTAGCACATCAGTTCGGGGGTGCTCGGGTTGGTAATCGTGTGACGATTTCAACTAGTTATCACGGTTCGTGTGGATACCGTAGAGGGGAGGGATTTCTGTCCTGCTCTTGCTGATTTGTCCCTATAGTTGGGTGAAAGACCTCAACTGATTCAGGTACGTAAAAATTGTTATTTGGTTTAGCTACCCTTCACTTGGATCCTCCATGTGTATCCGGTTTTTCCGCTGCGTATGTTATTGCATTTGATTGTCAATTTGCATGCCCGGATACTTACAGTTACTTGGTTCAGCAATGATTCAAAAGAAGTGAAAGTGAAGCAACTTTGTATGTGAAGGGAAGTTCTGTTGATGATTTGATTATAGTTTCTCTCTACGTTGATGACATGCTTGTAATAGAAGGAGAACAAGCTCAGCTTGCTAAGTTTAAAGTGGAGATGGAGAAGGAGTTTAAAATGTCAGATTTGGGGTTAATGCAATACTTCTTTGGTGTGGAGGTGATGCAATGTGATGAAGGAACCTTGATTTCTCAGAAAAGATATGCAAAATCTATTATGAAAAAATTCAAAATGGACTCCAGCAATGTAGTGGCAACTCCATTGATGCAAAACACCAAACTGGCAAAGAATGAAGATGAAGAAAATGCTGAAAGTGAGATGTTCAGAAGCTGTGAAGGGAGTTTGTTGTACCTTATAGCCACTCGCCTTGATTTATTGTTTGTAACTAACCTATTATCCAGGTTCCTTAATGCACCTAAGAAGAGCCATGTAGCAGTAATGAAGAGAGTGCTCAGGTGTGTCAAGGGCACTACCGACCTTGGTTATACTACAGCTCACTTAAAGAAGCAAAATTGAAGGTGTATAGTGACAGTGATTAGGCTGGCAGTGTAGATGACATGAAAAGTACTACGGGTTATGTGTTTCTATTTGGCTCAAATGCATTTGCTTGGTATTCTAAGAAGCAAAGTGTAGTTGCTCAATCCACAATTGAGGCAGAGTACCTTGTAGCTGCTTCAACTGTGAATCAAGTTGCTTGGTTCAGGAAGATTATGTTGGACTTTAAGATGGCGCAAGAGGAACCTATGGAGTTGTTTTGTGATAAGTAGTCTGCAATTGCTATGATTAAGAATCCAATTGATCATGGCAAGATAAGGCATTTCAAGATAAAATTTCATGTGATGAGAGAAGCTGAAAGTGAAGGAGAAGTTCAGGTCTTGTTCTGCAGCTCTAAAGAACAACTTGCAGACCTATTCACGATGCCTCTACCCAAGAGCAGGTTCGAGCTGTTAAAAAGCCTGTTAAATTTGAAGAGCAGCTAGGTCAAGGGGAGTGTTAGCAGTATGACAAGCTGCTAGTATTTTTGTACAACAAGGTTTGGCGCCACTTTTGCATTCAAAGAAAATAAAATGGAGACATAGGATAAACCCATCTGCAAGTTGTGTGTATTTGTTTAGTGTAATGTTTATTTTAATTGGTTGTTTTATCTTGATCATCATAGGGAAGCTAAATGTTGAGCTAACCAAGAGTATAATCAAGTAGGTGAAGTGCTGATGTGTATGCAAGTTACAGCAGCAAGTTGCTTACAACTTGCACACCATTGGCCTATATATGTGAATGTTGTAATCTGGATTCAATCAAGGAAAAACGTGTGTTTTTCACTTCATTGTGTGTTCTCTGACTTGTTCACTAAGTGATCAAAACAAAATATTGTGAGGTTAGATAGAAAATTAAAGGAACGATAACCTTCAAATTTAGCTTGCTAATCTGCAGCTTTCTGGAAATTTTTCAGAAAACCAACAGGTTTTTGGTCTTTAGGAACAAGAGGCTGCTCTTCCGTTCCCCGACGCAGCAGCACCATTTTAACTGTCCGTACCAGTTGAAGAAAGGCGGGAGGCTAGGGTTTGCGAGGGCAAAGTTGCGGTGGAGGTAGGCGGTATGGTGGTGGCTGGGTCGGATGGATTACTGGATAACCTGTTTGTTGAGGAGCTGGAGCGGATTCTTGAAGACACTGTGGAAGGAAGACGAAGACAAGGAGAAGAAGTCTTGCCCGAACACATCTCTTGGAAACTTGCCTGTGCTGCCCTCCTGAATTCCCAGGACCATGGCCATCGGTCCCTTTTATTAACAGATAAAGCTAAGGTCTGATAAGCCTTAGCGTGATCATGATAGACTCGTGTAAAGGGATGATTATCATCCTATAGTTCTTGTAGTTGTATGTAAGTCTGCTACCTGTATTATATATTGTAAGCCTCTATGATCAGGAATATACGATTGAGAATTCAATCATACTTGAGTTTATACACGTTTGTTATTTTGGTAGCGGAGCCATAACAACAGGCTTTTCTTTTTTATTGATTCCTTTTGTTCCGTGCCTCCGCTGTTCCTGGCGCTGCAACGACTCCTCTTGCTAATGCTCATCATCATATTTCAATTAAACTTATGCCCACTAATTATCTTCTTTGGCGTGCACAGGTACGTGCTTTTATCACAGGTCAGGGGCTGTGGGGTTATCTTGATGGCACGACCCCTTGCCCAGCCGAGATGCTTGAGGGCTCCAAGCCAAATCTTGCTTTTGCTGCCTAGTTTCAATAGGACCAAAATTTAATCAGTACTTTGTACTCCTCTATGACTGAGGCTGTTATGCCAATGATCATGGATCTGCCGACGTCTCGATCCATTTGGGATTCTCTTGCGGCTTCCTTTGCTTCTCCATCACAGACCCGCATCATGGAGTTGCATCTGGCCTTGCAACGTCTTGCGCAGAAGGATGATCCTGTTACCGCATACCTCTATCGTGCCAAGGCCATCCGTGATGGTCTCGCTGCTGCAGGGAGGCCTTTGTCCACCTTTGATTTTAATCTCTATGTTTTTTGTGGTCTTCGAGCCGAGTTCAAGGATATTGTTACCACTCTTAATGCTCGCCCTGACCCGGTATCTTTCACTGAACTCCATAGTCTTCTTCTTAGCCATGAGTTTCTTCATAATGAGACCATGGCTAAGTTAGACATCTCGTCTCCGGATTCCGCTCCAGAAGGTAATTTTGTCCAGGTCCAGCCTTCCAATACGGAGCGACAAGATGCTCAGCCTTATTACTCTCGCCAGCCCTCTCGTGGCCGTGGCGGCCGCGGAGGCCGGGGGCGTGGGCGCTCTAACAATGGCAGGTATTAATATCCCTCATCTGTTCGTTGTCGACTCTGCAATGGACCCAATCATACCGCCCCACAGTGCTATCAACGTACTGGTCCTCCACCACAGCCTCCTTCAGCTTACATGATGTCCAATGCACCCTCTGCTCTTGGTGCTCCTGTCCATGCCCCTTACACGACTTGGTTCCCTGATAGTGGGGCTACCAACCATGTCACTCCTGATATTGCTGGCTTGAGTACTGTTCATGACTACAAGGGCTCTGATCACCTACAACTTGGTAATGGTATGCGCTTACCAATCTCCCATGTTGGTTCTTTATATTCTCATCATTCTTCATCACCAGTACGCATGACTAATATTTATCATGTTCCCTCTATTACCAAGCCATTGTTTCTGTTCATCAATTTACCAAGGAAAATAATGCTTTTTTTGAATTTTACCCTTCCTTTTTCTGTGCTAAGGATCAGGATACCAAGAGGGTGCTTCTTTCCGGGCCAAGCATTGAAGGGTTGTACCGGGTTCGCATTCCATCTTCTAAACCACATCCACATGCCTTTTTCTCCGTTCGTGTCGATGGTGATGTTTGGCATCGTCGTTTGGGTCATCCACACCAATCTGTTTTTCGTCGTATTCTTGTTGATAATAAGCTTCCGGTTTCTGGACCGGTGCATTTTGCTCCTTATCAGTCCCGTCCTCTTGGCAAGTCCACTCGTCAACACTTACCATTGAGTCTTCCTTCTGTTTCAACCCCGTTAGATTTAGTTTATAGTGATGTATGGGGTCCTGCCCCAGTTATTTCTTCCGATGGTCATCGGTACTTTGTCATATTTGTTGATGTTTTCTCTCGTTATATTTGGTTTTATCCAATTTTTAATAAATCGGATGTGTTATCAATCTTTTTCCTTTTTCATCGCACGGTTGAACGGCAGTCTAGCACTAAATTTAAGAGTATTCAAACTGACTGGGGAGGGGAATTTAGACCTGTTAGCACCAAATGTATTGAACTCGGTATTATTCACAGATTAATCTGTCCTCATACTCATGAACAGAATGGGATGGTTGAGCGTCGCAACCGTCATATTGTTGAAACGGGTCTAACCCTTCTTGCTCATGCCTCCCTACCCCAACATTTTTGGCACCTAGCTTTTGACACTGCTGTCCACTTGATCAATCGTATGCCCACACGAACCCTACACAATAAATCACCCTTTCACATTTTGTTTCGACAGGTACCCAAGTACACCTTCCTTAAAGTCTTTGGGTGTCTATGTTTTCCTTATCTTCGGCCCTATAACAAACATAAGATGGATTTTAGATCCACACCCTGTGTATTTCTTGGTTACAGCTCTCGTCACTTGGGATATATGTGCTATGACTATACCAATGATAGGATGTTTGTTGCTCGCCATGTCAGGTTTCTCGAAAATGTTTTTCCTTTCAAAGAGTCTTCTATTGTTGCGTCTGTCTCACCACCACAACAACCTTGGTCTACCTCACCTGTCTGTCTTCCTTCTAGCTCACGACTCATCAATGCTCCACCGGGTGACACTCCACTTAGTCCTACGCTTCCTCCATAAGCACCGGCTGACCCTATCCCACAACAGACTCCCCAAGAGACTCCCACTCAACCAATACATCTTCTTAACCCAGCTACTACACCTGGCCATGTTCCCGAACCTGCACCACAACCTACTCAGCCAATGACTCTTCGTCGACAACCTCAGCCCAATGTCAAACGCAAAGACTATATCTCCTATAATATTATCACTACCTCCTCCACTCCTCTACAGGAACCAAAGACTTTTACCACTACTATTAAACGACCAGAATGGTGCACTGCGATGAGTGATGAGATGAAGGCTCTTCATCGCAATAAGACTTGGGTCTTGGTTCCTCCTCATCCTTCCATGAACGTGGTTGGGTGTAAATGGGTGTATCGCACCAAGTTGAAGGCTGATGGTACCCTCGAACGGTATAAAGCTCGGCTTGTAGCCAAGGGGTTCCACCAACAAGAGGGTTTGGACTATGCAGACACTTTCAGTCCGGTTGTCAAGCCGGCTACCGTTCTGATAATTTTGTCTCTTGCCATGTCCCGTCAGTGGGATATAAGACAGTTGGATGTTCATAATGCTTTCCTGAATGGTGTCCTTGCCGAAGATGTCTATATGGAGCAACCCCAAGGTTTTGTGGATCCACGACATCCGGAGTATGTGTGTAAGCTGCAAAAATCATTGTATGGATTAAAACAGGCTCCTCGGGCCTGGTATGATGGGCTAGCAAGGTTTCTTGCCTCCTTGGGATTTCAGGTTTCTAAGAATGACTCCTCTTTATTTATTCTTCATCAGGGGACAGTCTCTCTTTTTGCTCTTATATATGTTGATGACATCATTATAACGGGTAATGATACACCAGCTCTTCGACATCTTCTTCACTCTCTGGGGCGTGAATTTTCTCTTCGGGATCTTGGCTCTCTTGGTTATTTTCTCGGTCTCGAGTGCCACCGTACTGGTATCTTTTTGTCCCAGAAGAAATATGCTACAGAACTCTTGGCCAAGGCTGAGTTGTTTGCTGCTAAGAGCATTGCCACACTACTATGTTCTAAAACAATGTTGTCCAAGCATGAGAAACCTCTTTTTCTTGATGTCACCACTTACCGTAGTATTGTGGACGCTCTTCAATACTTGACTATGACCTGCCCTGATCTTGCGTTCACAGTGAACAAGTTATGTCAATTCTTGCAGGAGCCTGCTCTCTCTCACTGGCGAGCAGTAATGCGTGTGTTGCGCTATGTTAAACACACTTTGAGTCATGGGGTTGTTTCTTTCGAGTCGTTCCAATACTACACTCCAAGCCTTTGCTGATGCCGATTGGGCTGGCAGTGTTGATGATAGGAGATGCACTAGTGGTATGGCTGTTTACTTGGGGACCAACCTGGTCAGCTGGCGAGCACACAAGCAAAAGACGGTGTCTCGGCCTTCTACGGAGGCTGAGTACAAGGCATTGGCCGATGCATCAGCTAAGGTTCTTTGGGTTCGCTCCTTGCTGCGGGAGCTTCATTGTCCAGTCCATGATTCACCAACTCTGTGGTGTGATAATCTTGGGGCAACTTACTTGGGGGCGAATCCAGTCATGCATGCCAGGACCAAACACATTGAAATTAATTATCACTTCGTCCGTGAGCAGGAGGCAAAACGGCAGTTGCAGGTCCGTTTTCTTAGCAGTGCAGATCAGATTGCAGATGTCTTCACCAAGCCTTTGTTGAGGCAACGTTTTGAATTCTTGCGGGACAAGCTTCGGGAAGTAGAACAACCACCCTCATCTTGTGGGGGACTATTAATAGATAAAGTTAAGGTCTGATAAGCCTTAGCGTGATCATGATAGACTCGTGTAAAGGGATGATTATCATCCTATAGTTTTTGTCGTTGTATGTAAGTCTACTACCTGCATTATATATTGTAAGCCTTTGTGATCACGAATATATGATGCATTCACTCATACTTGAGTTTATACATGTTTGTTATTTCCTTTCAAGTGTGAGGCAGAGAAGGCTGGGCGGACTTCGCATAAGGGAGGAAAATACGATGACATAACTGTCATCGATGCAATGATCACGGGTACCCACTGATTCCGGACGAGGAAACCTAAATCTGCTTGCACTCATATTAATTATATGGATGTGATCCTACTATGTTGATGTTGTGTGTGGGAGCTGCAATGAAACTTAATTGCTGGGTTGGTTTATGGCAAGTGCTCTGATGATGGAAGTCGTGAAGGAGTTGTTTGATTGATGGTATACATTAATTCTGCAGTGAGGTTTGCATATTAATTATCCTCCATGTCCACACCAAGAGATGGTGGTTGGTCCTTACTCGGATCCAATTGGGCTCACCATCCTCAACGTCCAAGTTAGTTAATGGCTTTGATGGTCTTCGGATCAAAAGGAATGGAACTGTTGTTCTAATTGTAATGTCAAATTCTCGTGGATACGTATATATATGTAAGATTCTGGAGTAATTACCTTGTCTATACTTATGTGTTTTCTTACTTACTAGATGTGGGGAGATGAATTATATGGAGTGTGTTATTATTTCACTTCTTTTCAATTCATTTCCTACTCCTGATTTGATTTGTGTGTCACGTAACTGCAGATTGGCAGGCAGTATAGTGGTCTTACTTACCTGAATTTTTTGTTTGGCTTTTCGCAGCATTCACTCCACTTTCCCTGCTTTAATTTGCTCAAAATTGATCCAAATGTGCTTTTCCTTGTTCTGTTCTGAGTAGTCTGAGGACTTCATTCTCTTGTCTCCATGCGGGCTTGTCTTCTCGTAGAGAGGACCTAGGAGTATTCCCAACTTTGGGATATACATTCGGGCATAGTTAAGCACCCCAAGCCATGATCGTAGCCCCTTCTTTTCCTTGAGCTGTTCTTCTCTTACGTCAGCNATGATATATAGCCCAATAAAACGCAGGTCAGGTCATGAAAGAACAAAAGGAATAGGTCTTAGGTGGACATGTTATAATCAAGCTATAGCTTAAAGGGCCGATTGTGGTTTGACTAATTAATGCAGTAAAATTCAAATCTAACAATATTCCCATCATCAAACTCTACTTGAGTTGGTTTTTCCTCATTTTGATTCTAACTAGGCAGGACTAAATGTTAGCCATACTCCGATCCAATTAGGATCACTATCATCAAACTACTTAATGGCATTGATTAGATTGAAAGGAATGGAAGCTGGTTTCCTATTATAATATAAGCTTGCCTTGCCTTTGTAGTGAATGTGGGACATCAATCAGCTCTGTACAGGTACATTTCCTTTCCTCATCATTAAAAAATTTGCTTTGGTTTTTTTTTTTTTTTTTTTCCATCATTTAGTTAGTTCCAGACCAAGGAGGACAAGATGATGATGGACAATGTTTACTTAAAATGACTAATTAGATGGTTGACAGGAATCCATCCTTGCTTTCGGATTTGAAGTCCTTCAGTTTCTTTCAGTTGAAACAGAATGGTCAAAGCACCTGCATCAGAATGACAGTGTAGAACCAATGGCCTTATCTGGTTTGGGGCAAGGAGGATACTGTTTCATTCTTATTGCCTGCATTCCTTAGCAGAAAAGCTCCCCCATCTCCTGAAGATCCATCTTCAAAGCTTTGTCCCATGTAACCCAAAATTGTTACAGCCAACTTTTTCACTTCTGTAGGGTACAATTTCTATACCTCTCGGCAGGATATATACGAAAGGTACAATTCAGACAAAATCATTGGACTCCCAGTTGCACTCCAATCAAGTTTACTCGTCATTTGATTCTCAAAATTAAAAGAAATTACTCCACCCGGGCCGTATGGCCTTCCTGTCTCCTCTGTAATTCCCTCACTTTCTATACCAAAAAAAAAAAAAAAAAAAAGCGCCTACAACGTGCTTGGGTTGCAATTTCAATTCTTACATATAAGAAAAAGTGTTCTAAAAACAGAAGGCAAGGAGAATTTGATTTACAGCTTCTCTTTCCTTCTTTTTTTTTTTTCCTTTTTTGATCTGAATGTACAGCTAACTCAATTCAAGAGAATTGCTCTGCGAACTAACGACTACTATAAACACCATCAAGCATGCATGTACGGCTTTTAGCAATAGACAGCAGAGTTTTAGCACAGTATTACACGATCATTTTTGCAATATGAAAATCAAACTTGATGGAAACAACTAATATTAAACTAAACTCATTACAGACACTCTCAAGAATTATCTATTTCCATCAGGATCATGGGCAACGAGTCAAGTTGCATCTTTTGCACGATCAGCACACACACACACACACACATATATATATATATATATATATATATATATATATATATATATATATATATATATATATAGAAACAAAATTCTCCTTGCCTAATACCCTCTAATTGGACCAAGGGAACATACATGCATATTCTGGTAGCTAATTAATTTTCACAAACAAACACAACAATGACAGGTAAAAGAGGGTAACATTCTTTTTATGCTTTGTTGCAAAAAGTATCTGATTCACAGGGAAAGGAGAAAGCAAATAAGTTGGGAATTTCTACATATGCCAAGATTATAAATTAATATTTGAATAGGATAAAAATACAAATTAAATGTAATAAGTAAAAACGGAAGAAGTAGAATAAATAAATAACTAATTACGACATCACATGATCATCGAGATAAAATAAGTAAATGACTAATGTATAAAAAATCTGATCAAATGCTAAAAGAAATTGCGGAACCCTACACATTACTTGCAGGAAAGTATTTACGCGGAAGTACGCGCTTATCCGTGCCTACTATATATATAATAAGAGCAAAAGAGGCAGGTAGGTTGATCGATATCGCTGTTCCTCCTTTTAGGAAATTAATTAGTAGAGAAGAAGCCACTTCTTCTCAATAGGAGGGCGTTACCGTTGGAAGCAACATCCTCCCCCGCACACAAGAAAGTATGTGCGGCGTCCGACGGCTCGGGATTGTGGCTCAAGATAAAGCTGCTGCCGCCTCCGCCGCTGCCGCCGCCCACCACCAAATTAAGGTTGCGGATAAAGAGGCCAGTACTACCGTCCACCGCCAATAAGACAAGGTTGGGGATGAACACGGCTTCTTCGTATCTCCCGAAAGACAGCGATGCCAAACCCTTAGGAGAAGACGCCCACTTCCTGCTCCAAGAGAGGCAGACCATCGGCGAGGCGAACGGTGTGGGTTCTTGGGCCAAGAAAGGCATCGATGCCAGCATTTACGCGCTAGAGCTGATGGACCATGCCTTTTCCTCCGCCGTCTCCCTCGAACCCTCCACAGCGGTGGATCCGAAGGCACTCTTGCTGGACGCGCACTCCAAGGCCTAAGCCCAGGGCTCCTCCACTGCCTGCATCGTCACCCTACGGAGAGAAGACAACAAGTTGTGCTACGCCAACGTGGGTAATAGCGGGTTCTTGGTCTTTCGGAACAAGAAGTTGCTCTTCCGTTCCCCGACGCAGCAGCACCGATTTAACTGCCCGTACCGGTTGAAGAACGGCGGGAAGGCTAGGGTTTACGAGGGTGAAGTTGCGGTGGAGGGCGGCGATGTCGTGGTGGCCGGGTCAGATGGGCTGCTGGATAACCTGTTTGTTGAGGAGATGGAGCGGATTCTTGAGGACACTGTGGAAGGAAGACGAAGACAAGGAGAAGAAGAAGTCTTGCCCGAACACATCTCTTGGAACCTTGCCTGTGCTGCCCTCCTAAATTCCCAGAACCCTGGCTATCGCTCCCCTTTCCAGTGCGAGACAGAGAAGGCTGGGCGGACTTTGCATAACGGAGGCAAAAACGATGGCATAACTGTCATCGTTGCAATGATCAAAGGTGCCCGCTGATCTCGGACGAGGAAACCCTAATTCTGCATGCACTCATATTATATGGATGCGATCCTACTATGTTGATGTTGCTGGGTTGGTTTATGGCAAGTGCTCTGAAGATGGATGTCGTGAAGAAGATGTTTGATTGATGGTATACATTAATTCTGCAGTGAGGTTTACATATTAATTATCCTCCATGTCCACACCAAGAGATGGTGGACGTTGGTCCTTACTCGGATCCAATTGGGCTCACCATCCTCAACGTCCAAGTTAGTTAATGGCTTTGATGGTCTTCGGATCAAAAGGAATGGAACTGTTGTTCTATTTGTAATGTCAAATTCTCGTGGATACGTATATATATGTAAGATTCTGGAGTAATTACCTTGTCTATACTTATATACTTATGTGTTTTGTTACTTACTAGATGTGGGGAGATGAATTATATGGAGTGTGTTATTATTTCACTTCTTTTCAATTCATTTCCTACTCCTGATTTGATTTGTATCCCATCTCTCTGTATAGGTGACCTGCATCCCTTTTCTTTTTTGTTATTGTCTCAATGACTTTTTTCTTGTATCTCTTTACCTTTGTGATTAATAAAAGGCACATCGATTAGCATCCAAAAAAATATAAAGTGGTCTTGCTTACCTGGATTTTTTTTCTTTGAATTGATTCTACTTTCCCCTCCTCTAATTTACTCAAAATTGATCCGAATGTGCTTTTCTTTCTTCTGTTCTGAGTATGATACGGGTCATGAAAAAACAAAAAGAAAAGGTTAACTGTTGTTCTAATTGTAATGTAAAATTCTCATGGATATGTATGTAAGATTTTGGAGTCACATTGTCTATATGCTTGTGTTTTTTGTTACTTGCCAGATGTAGGGGTTGAAGTATGGAGTAGTAGCCAAAATAACTACAGATTGGCCGTAAAGTGCATGGTCTTACTTACCTATTTTTTTTTGGGGCTTTTGGCAGCTTATCTTTGCCTTAATTCTACTCTGCCCTCCTGCTTTAATTCACATAAAATTGATCGAAATGTGCCTTTCCTTGTTCTGTTCTGAGTGTGATACATTGCCCAATTAAAACACACAGGTCATGAGAAAAGAAAAGAAAAAGATCAAGGGTGGGCATATTATAATCAAGCTATAGCTAAAAGGGCCGATTGGGGTTTGCCTAATGCAGCCAAATTCAAATCTAACAATATTATCATCATCGAACTCTACTTGCGTTGGTTTGTCCCATTTCTGATTTTAGCCAGGCAGGACTAAAATTAAGTTGGCCATACTCGGATCCAACTACGATCATGACTATCATCAGCCAAGTTAATGGCACTGATGGTCTTCATATTATTAGGAATCCAAGTTGGTTTCCTGTTATAAAAGCATGCATCCGGATGCCTTGCCTTGCCTTTGAAGTGAATGCAAGATATCAACCAAACTATGTTGTTCGTACAAAACTAGCTGCAAATGCACAGCGTTGCTGTAGTAAACAAGGTCGAATCACAGGGACTGCGAAACAATACTGACCTTAGCCTTTCAATTAGACTATAAAATGACAAGTAAATAAAACCCGTCAAGAGAATAATATTTCGTGATATTTATATCGCGACGAAAATAAAGTAATAACAAGAGATAAAAAGAGAGTAAAATAATATTCTGGAACAAATAAAGTAATTAAACAGAATGTAAAGAGGACTGATATCGATTACTTAGGAAGAATTGTAGTGGATGGAAACCTAGGTTGTTTGGGATTCAGTACAGCCTAGCTGCTTAACAATAATTTAATAACTTGGTAAATAAATTCGTCCACCTTGAAGGGCTACCTAGCCTGAGGTGTCTACAAATAATGTCACATGCAATTGTAAACCTACCATAGTCTTGAACAATCCGCTTACGCCAGTGATGCTTTTTCTAAGTTGCAGTGGCCGCTGTGCCAGGCGCTGTTATCCTCAACTGCCCTAAAAATCTCTCTCGACAATCAGTAGGGTAGAGGCTTGATATGGAACGGTTTGAATTTTTAGTTTCTCCTCTCGGTGCATCACTAAGACATCTAAAATAGTGTTTGAGGATGATCAAGCCGCAGACACTGTTAAACACTCCATAACAAATCAAAGTATAACGAATAAAAGAAAACCAAGTCTGGATTATAAATCAAACATCAAGAACAGTAGCTACATCCCATAAAGCTTGATAAAGAGATTAGTTCATGAAGAGGAAAAAAATAAAATAGAAAAGAGATATCGACATGCTACAAAATAGTAAAACCATAAGCTCCACTTTTCTTCCAGCCAATTTTGTGGCTTTTGCTCCTCCAAAAGCTGCTGATTTCTTTCAGTAAAGTTGCTTTTATATCTAGGGTTAATTTCGTAAAAGATAGCAAACTATGCTTGTAGGAATTGGAATAAAATTCCTAGACTTTAGCTCCGAGAATTCCTCTTTAAATCTTCTTTCCTTGCTGGGAATGTCTAGGTGCATCCCTTCTTAAATACTCCTGACTTGTAGGCGCAAACCCTAATAAAAATTGGGACTTGACGCCAGTGCCCGTTGTAGGGGCGCTGTCAGGCATCCAATTTGTACTGGAACAGGGCACTTCGCAACGCCTCACTAGTTTAGGGCCAAAATTGTCAAATCTCCTCTAGAACAAAAGATTCTCTAAAAAAGAAGGTTTAAGAGCAGATATTTTGATGACAACGGCGCTGCTAGGCAAATGGTCTAGTTTCTTCAACAGCGGCGCTGCTGACCAAAATCGTCAAATATGCACCAAATTGCACCTGAAAGCATCCAATGGTAAGGAAAGATGGATTTGGCATGAAAAGAAGTGAATTTACATCTAAATGCATGCATTAATGATGAATTCAAGGCCAAAAGACGACAGTGTGCACTGTAAAATATATGTAATTTCATACACATCATCTGTACAAGTACATTGCTTTTTCTCACGTAGCCAACAATGCATCATTAAACATTTCCAAACAATTCGCTTTAGTTTTTCTTCCATCATTTACTCAGTTTCACATGATGATGGACAATGTTTACTTAAAATGACTTACATGGTTGACAGGAATCCATCTTCCTTGCTTATGGATTTTAAATCCTTCAGTATCTTTCATTTGGAATAGAATGGCCAAAAGCATCTTCATCAGAATGAGCAGTAAAACCAGTGGCCTTATCTGCTGGTTCGGGGCATGGAGGATAGTAGTTCATTCTTATTGCTTGTACTCCTTAGCTCAAAAGCTCTTCCATCTCCTACGATCCTTCTTCAAAGCCTGTGCCATGTGACCCAAAATTGTCACAGTCACTTTTGTAGAGTACAATTTTGATGTCACTCTGCAGGATATATATGAAAAATACAATCATTTTTATTTATGGAGGGCATATCTTTTTAATTTTAATTTCTTTGTATTTCTATTAGAAGAAGAAAGAAGCCCAAATTCATTTTTCACTACAAAAAATCACGTACATTATGGCGGTTTATTTGCGGCAGTCGCATTAAACCGCTGCTATTTGTATCAATTTGTGGCACCTAATCTAACCCCGTAAAATCAATTAAATTACGGCGGTTGTTCATTCTTTTGCGGGGGTTTAATCATCCTAATTTGTTTGTTTTGGATCCCGATACTTGTTTCCCTCTCTCAGAAATTAGACCACGAAAACTTCCCTTTCACAAAAATCAATTTCCCTCTCTCCTGTACCCAAATAAAAATTTCCTCTCAAAATCCTAACTCCGATGAATACCTCTCAAAATCTCTAAGCCCACGTCACTCCTCCTCCTCCTCCTCCTCCTCGAGATGTCCCTCTCTATCATGTCGCCTTCAGCCTCTCATCGACGGCTCCTTACCCTGTTGGAATTCGACATTGCCGTGAGAGCCGACGACGGAGTTTGCTACCATGGTTTTCATTTCTTCACTATCTCCTCTTCTCGCCGTGAGGTTTAATTTTATGTCACTGAATGAACATTTAATGGCGGTTATTATTTATCATTATCCCGCTGTTTCATCAGAATCCGTTTATGCTCGATTTCGGCCGTTGAGTTCCTCAGAGAGAAGAGAAAATGGAAACAACGTCTGCATTCGCTGCATCGATGACGAATCTGTCGCTTTCAAGGTCTCTATTCTCATTCTTCCTGAAATGCAAGGAAGTTGCGTTTTCTTTTTGGCTTCGTTCACAAACAATGATGACGGTGTTTGTTTGTGTTTATTTTTTGTGCTGTTTGATAGAACAAGAAGGAAGAGGAGTGTACCTTTGGCTTCGATCGCGTTTTCTATGAGAGAACTGAGCAGGCCGATGTGTTCCAGTTCATCGCTCTATCGATCGTTCAAGGTGTAGTTTTGATTTGGTTCCGTTTGGTTTGATTCTGATTCATGAATATTTACAGATTATTCATCATTTTTTCTCTAATTTTTCTTGTGTGTGGAGTGATGTTGTTAACGGATTCGGATTCATGAATTGGATCGTCTAAAAAGCAATTGAGGTCAGTTAAGTGGACTGGATTTCACATTTTCTTTGTGTTCTTTGTCTGTGTGTGAACCTTTTCTCTTTTTTTTTTTTAGGTCACAGACAGGAGCAAGGAAGACATATAGCATTTAGGTAAATATGAATTTACTCTAGAAATTATGACTGTGAGCTTAAAGCCTCCTCTATAGGAGCATTTACTTGTTAAATGAGGGACCTGGTATCATAGAATGTGATGAGGCCAAGAAAGGGCTGCT
Source organism: Turnera subulata (assembly GCA_028386065.3). Lineage (NCBI taxonomy): Eukaryota > Viridiplantae > Streptophyta > Magnoliopsida > Malpighiales > Passifloraceae > Turnera > Turnera subulata. Next base: position 67,837 of record JAKUCV010000813.1, read on the forward strand.
TTCAAGAGTTATGGATGGACTATTTGAGTGTATTAGATCTGTTGATGACGGATACTTTGTCACGTTTGGTGGAAGTATACTAGTACCTCTTGTTGCCAAGTTACACCCCTTCCGGAAGTTAGGAGCACCAACCAAATCTAGATATGGATTCAGAAACGGTAGGCCCATTGCATTCGCTACAAATCATATATGCAAATCATCCACAATATAACCCCCCACAAATTGCATTATGCAAAAAGGCGCGCAATTTGCGGGGGTTTTTTAATGCAATTTGCGAGGGTTTCAACCCCTGCTATTTGCCGTAGTGGGCTTAGCAAATCCACGATGGCAAATAGCGGGGGTTGTCACGGGAGTTGGCTAAAAACCCCCCACAAACAATTTGCGACGATTGTAACTCTGGGGGTTTGAACAATCCCCGTGACAGCAAATACCGGGGGTTGAAACAACCGCAATATGCATTAAAAAAACCTCCACAAAATGCACGCTTTTTTGTAGTATTTTAATATTATTTTTTTGATACTATTCGAGAGTGTTATTGATGTCGAGGACACTATGGACGAAAGACGAAGACATGGAGAAGAAGTCTTACCCACATCTCTTGGAACCTTGCCTGTGCTGCCCTCCTGAATTCCTAGAGCCCTGCTATCTCTCCCCTTTCCAGTGCGAGGCAGAGAAGGCTGGGCGGACTTCGCATAAGGGAGGCAAATACGATGGCATAACTGTCATTGTTGCAATGATCCAAGGTACCCACTGATCCCGGACGAGGAAACCCTAAAACTCTAAAGATCATCCCAACTATTGTGCAAAATCTAAGTTTATACTTGTGCTTATACTTATGGTTTCAAATCTGGTATTTCTGTATTCATTTCAAAATCCAATCAGAGGGTAGTTTGTAAGCAAAACTTGGTCTAGTTTTGCTGGGTATTCAAGCCTAGGATTAGATTTAAGGGTAGGTTAGAGCTTATCCTGTGAAAAGCTTGTAAAGGTTTGAGCTTAGTCTAGAAAAGCTTGTGATTGTAAAGGTTATGGTTGAATCCGCAAAAACCTAAAGATAGTGAGTATTTGAAATCCTAAAGGAGGAACTTCTAGGTTGGATGTACCTGGTGAGGAGGAAGCACTCTAAATCTCGTGTGTCTTTGCTTCCCTTCCCTACTTCATTCGTATTCTTGTTTGAAACTCCACTTATCATTTACCCAAGTCTAGTTTCACAAAAACCAAATATTAAACACTCGAAAAAATTTTGAAGTTTAATTCACACCTTCCCTCTTAGGCATTTCTGAGCCTACAAAATGCTGGCCCTATTAATAAAAAATTATATAATACAAGCATATAGTAGTAATGATATGTCACAACAATAACCTAATGACTAGCCATGCTTAATACATTTCAAAGGAATCCATATGCAAAAAAAAGATACCATCGAGATGAGTTTTCATGAATTTAAGAGAATTGAAGAGATTCGCCATTTACAAGGGCAAGATAGTCATTTTAATTCACCTTTACCATTATTGTTATCTACACTTTTGAAAGTTAAACAATTGAAATTGGCAATATAATTGAAAGATAATATTAAAAATTTATGTGGAAAATATCTGCCTCAAATATCTACCGTATTATAGCATCCATCAATTTCTTGATTTTATTTTATAAACTCTTCAACTTTGGGATTCTAGTTCCTTGCAGTAGCAATTGATTAGAGCATTGTAATAAAAGTATTTTTGGAAGAGCTGTCCTAGTATGTTTTGAATAATTAAGTCTAGGAGGTCACTTTCAATGTAGACAGAAAAGAAAGTAAGAATTTTTTTTTAGATAAATTTTTAGCTAACAAAAAGTTTTAAAATAAGCAGTAAAGTTGCAAGAGAATTACCGACGACTTCAGGTGGAAACTATAAAATTACTATTGGTATGGACAATTGCAGATCCAAGGGGTGCAACGGGGCATAAGCACCCCCTAGGAAATAATTCACAAGCAAGCATGTGGCTCAATAGTTTGAATGAATCCTGATTTCCAAAAGGGTCTATCTGTTTGTAATACACATATAAGGAGAAAAATAATTACATGACATCCAATGAACCTTAACTAGTCTTCTTGATAGAATCTAAGAATCTAGACCTCATTTAAGTTAGAAATGCAATCACTTATTGTCTAGTTAACCTTTGAAATTAATAAAAAAAATAGCAGTAAGAGAAATTAAGGAAGAAAGAAAAGGGACAAAGAATTAATATAAATTTTGCAAAAATTATCAGGTTTCATCATCAGGGAAAAGTTTATATATGGAGAATTAATTACTAGAAACTCTATGGGAAAGTGAAGATTACTATGTAAGTTGACAACAAGAACAAAATGAAGAAGAGAAAAAATAAAAGTTAGCCTGAATTCCCAGAACCCTGGTTATCGCTCCGCTTTCTAGTGCGAGGCAGAGAAGGCTGGGCGGACTTCGCATAAGGGAGGCAAACACGATGACATAACCGTCATCGTTGCAATGATCCAAGGAACCCACTCACCCCATCCGAACTAGCTAGCTAGGAAACCCTAAATATTCTGCAGTCATATTTTATTTAGATGTGATCCATGTTATTTGTCGGAGTTGTATGCAACAACTTGCTATGAAGCTGAATTGGTGGGATATAATGGCAAGTGCTGATCTAAAGATGGACGTGAAGGGTGTTAGATAATATGTATCTACTTAGTGATAAGTGCTAAGATATTAGTTGAGATAAGTGATAACATATACCCTAGATGTAACTATATCATACTGCGTATATATCTGTTAGAGGTTGTAAGTTATGTAAACACTATCACTGATATTATTTAATGAAGAGCCAAAGCACCTGATTGTGTGTGCCTACAATAGTGTTAGATCACCTTTATGGTAGCGGAGCCATAAGCGCTTTCAAATGGCAGCTATCGATCCTAAATTGTCTGAAAGTTCCTCGGCCTCCAAAGTAGTCACCTCCAGTGCCTTGTCGTCCTCTGCACAATCACAAATGACTGTTGTTTCTGATCCAGCCACCCATTCCCTTTCCCAAATTCACCATCATGTCTCTATCAAATTGACAGAAACAAACCATGTATTTTGGTGTGCCCAAATGACATCTTTTTTAGTTGAGTTAGGGTCATGGGATATGTTGGTGGCACCTTTCCCTGTCCTTTACCATTTGTTCCATCCGAAGTTGAGGGTGAGCCTCCTCAGCCAAATTTTGCTTATGCTTGTTGGATTCAACAGGACAGCGTGATCCTCAGTGGCATTCTCTCCCCTATCACAGTAGATGTGTTCTCGGTGGTTGTAAACAAACCTACCTCACGGGAGGCCTGATTGGCGCTGGAAGAATCCTTGGCTTCACCAAATAACACTCGACAGATTGCAATCACCACGGCTCTGCAGCGTCTTGAACAGAAGCATGATAAACCAATTCTCCGCTTTCTCAATCGAGCAAAGCGTCTTACAGATGAGATGCTGAGATGCTGGCGTCAGGGAAGCCTCTTTCTACCAATTGGATGTGCTCTTCCTGTTCTTCCACTTCTACAAGTCCTTTTGTTTGTTCCCATTGTCCTTTAGGGAAATGTCTAGGAGTCATCTACCAGTCTCTCATAAGCGTGCTTCGAAACCTCTAGATTTGATATACAGTGATGTATGAGGTCCTTCTCCAACATCTAGCTGTGATGGACATTTTTATTATGTTGTTTTCATTGATGATTTTAGCAGCATAAATCAGATGGGTTCTCTATTTTTCATCTTTTTCAAAAACGAGTAGAACGCCAATTCGACACAAAAATAAAGGCGGTCCAAACTGATTGGGGGCAGAATATCGAAAATTAAACAAATATTTTCTTAATATTGGCATTCAACACAGAATCATGTGTCCACGCACACAGGAACAACAAGGAACTATAGAAAGACGCCATCGCCATATTGTTGAAACCGAGTTAACATTGCTAGCCACAACACATATTACCACAAAAGTATTGGCATTTTACTTTTGAAACGGAAACTTTCTTGATCAACCGGATGCCCACGCCCACTCCAGTTCTAAATTATAACTCCACTTATCAGGTTCTTTTCAATCAAGCACCAAATAATTCTTTTATATGTGTTTTTGGGTGTCTTTGTTTCCCATATCTAAGGCCTTATACTCCACATAAAATCGATTATAGGTCTACGGCTTATGTGTTTCTTGGTTATAGTTCCTCCCACTTAGGGTATCGTTGTCTGGATATTAAAAACAAACGGTTCTATATAGCTAGACATGTACAATTTTGTGAGAACAGTTTTCCTTTTGCACACCACCAGACAGTATCACAACATACATCAAATACTACCACCCAATGGACTTCTGTGCCACTCACGGTGTTCTTCCCAAGCTCTCCTACTTCTTCGATGCCGACTACTGGTGAGTCTACTAATTCTAAAACTATCTTATCTCCTCAAGCCTCTGCACCTTTATTGCCTACTACACCTTTATCTCCAATAGAGACCGACCCAAACCCAACCTCATCTATTGTTTCCTCCTCCACCTCAACTTCTAATAATTCTGAGGCGTCAACCCCACAAAACATACCAACTCCTAACAGAACTCCTAGTCCTAGTCCACCCTCCAGTCCCTCTCCTCCTCCAAACCAACGACAACACACCATGGTCCATCGCCAAAACCGGAAACAAACACAGCGTTTTTCTCCATTGTCTCATCTTACAGAAGTAAAGCCATCTACATAAGAGCCCACTTGTTACACTACTGCTTCCAAGTATCATGAATGGTGCCTGGTTATGGTAGAAGAGCTAAATGCGCTGGTACATAACCAAACTTGGTCTTTTGTTCCATATCAACCTGGAATGAACGTTGTAGGGTGCAAATGGGTGTATAGGATAAAATGGCATAAAGATGGGAGTATCGAGCGCTACAAAGAGCGATTGGTGGCGAAAGGGTTTCACCAATGACCGAGGCTGGACTTCTCTGATACATTCAGTCCAGTAGTAAAGTAAACCACAGTTCGTCTTTGTCTTTGGCCTTACAACATGGATGGATACTCAAACAATTGGATGTCCGAAATGCCTTCCTGCATGGACATCTCCAAGAACGGGTTTACATGATGCAACCACCAGGATTCATTGATCCAACTCGACAATCTCATGTGTGTCTCTTGCACAAATCGTTATACGGCCTGAAGTAGGCCCCCCGTGCATGGTATTCAAGATTCAGTAACTATTTGGTGCACCAAGGTTTTGTTATCTCACAATCTGATCCATTGCTAATGGTTTATAATCATAATTCCATTCGGGTGTATCTGTTTGTATATGTCGATGATGTTATTATTACAGGATCAGAAGCCGGTTTTGTAACTGACCTTCTCAGACATCTACATGCTGAATTCGCTCTTCGTGATCTTGGAAAACCTACATATTTTCTAGGGGTGGAAATGCACTACACAGCCACGGGTGCGGTATTGACTCAAGAAAAATACATCAAGGAATTGTTGAAAAAGGCCGGTATGAGTTCTTGTAAACCAGTTCTGACCCCTACTTCTATAATGCAAATTCTACGCACAGATCATGGTACACCACTCACTGATGTCACAGCCTACCAACATCTTGTGGAATCTCTTCAATATTTGGCCACCACACGGCCAGATATTGCTTTCTCTATTAGTAAGGTTAGCCAGTTCATGCATAACCCTACAGATCAACACTTAGTAGCTGTCAAACGTATATTACGTTATCTTCAATAGACGTCAACTGAAGGACTGTACATTTAGTGATCAACAACACCTGATTTGTAGGTATACATGGATGCGGATTGGGCAGGAAGCCCAGATGATAGGCATTCCACAGCTGGTTTTCTTGTATCTTATGGAGGCAATCTTGTTGCCTAGGCATCACGCAAACAATGGACAGTTGCTCGGTCATCAACCAAAGCAGAGTATAAAGCCTTGGCCGATAGAACAACAGAATTATTGTGGGTGATCAATTTGCTTCGTGAACTGGGAATCACAGTGCTAAAACCAACTCTATGGTGTGACAACTTAGGAGCAACATTCCTAAGCCATAACACAATCCTAAATGCACGAACGAAGCATGTGGAAATAGACTTCTACTTTGTCAGGGAACAAGTTACAAAAGGCGCACTCGCGGTTCGCTTCATTACCAGTGAAGATCAATTGGCAGACATGCTCACAAAGCCATTGTCCACAGCTCTCTTCAAAACACTCGTGCCAAACTCAACCTTGGGCCAAAACCAGGTTGAGTTTGCTGGGGGATGTTAGATAATATGTATCTACTTAGTGATAAGTGCTAAGATGTTAGTTGAGATAAGTGATAATGCTGAAACAATGTTTTTGAGCTGTAATATATTTTATTATATTATATTATAGCAGTTATAATTAATTATGTTTAGATGATAACGTTGATTAGGATAAGAGTGATTAGGAGCTATTATCAGTTATAACTCCCTATGTTAACCTCTATATATGCTTGTGATGTGCGTTGCATATAAGATTGTAAGCCTGTAACCCTATAAGCTTCCAGAAAATACGAAATGAATGCTATGCATTTGTTATAACCCAAACACCCTACTTCCTCCCTTTTTTCTCAGATATATTTTTAAAAAATTCTACAGATAAAACCTACATATTTTCTAGGGGTGGAAATGCACTACACAGCCACGGGTGCGGTATTGACTCAAGAAAAATACATCAAGGAATTGTTGAAAAAGGCCGGTATGAGTTCTTGTAAACCAGTTCTGACCCCTACTTCTATAATGCAAATTCTACGCACAGATCATGGTACACCACTCACTGATGTTACAGCCTACCAACATCTTGTGGAATCTCTTCAATATTTGGCCACCCCACGGCCAGATATTGCTTTCTCTATTAGTAAGGTTAGCCAGTTCATGCATAACCCTACAGATCAACACTTAGTAGCTGTCAAACGTATATTACGTTATCTTCAATAGACGTCAACTGAAGGACTGTACATTTAGCGATCAACAACACCTGATTTGTAGGTATACATGGATGCGGATTGGGCAGCAAGCCCAGATAATAGGCATTCCACAGCTGGTTTTCTTGTATCTTATGGAGGCAATCTTGTTGCCTAGGCATCACGCAAACAATGGACAGTTGCTCGGTCATCAACCAAAGCAGAGTATAAAGCCTTGGCAGATAGAACAACAGAATTATTGTGGGTGATCAATTTGCTTCGTGAACTGGGAATCACAGTGCTAAAACCAACTCTATGGTGTGACAACTTAGGAGCAACATTCCTAAGCCATAACACAATCCTAAATGCACGAACGAAGCATGTGGAAATAGACTTCTACTTTGTCAGGGAACAGGTTACAAAAGGCGCACTCGCGGTTCGCTTCATTACCAGTGAAGATCAATTGGCAGACATGCTCACAAAGCCATTGTCCACAACTCTCTTCAAAACACTCGTGCCAAACTCAACCTTGGGCCAAAACCAGGTTGAGTTTGCTAGGGGATGTTAGATAATATGTATCTACTTAGTGATAAGTGCTAAGATGTTAGTTGAGATAAGTGATAATGCTGAAACAATGTTTTTGACCTGTAATATATTTTATTATATTATATTATAGCAGTTATAATTAATTATGTTTAGATGATAAGGTTGATTAGGATAAGAGTGATTAGGAGCTATTATCAGTTATAACTCCCTATGTTAACCTCTATATATGCTTGTGATGTGCGTTGCATATAAGATTGTAAGCCTGTAACCCTATAAGCTTCCAGAAAATACGAAATGAATGCTATGCATTTGTTATAACCCAAACACCCTACTTCCTCCCTTTTTTCTCAGATATATTTTTAAAAAATTCTACAGATAACCTGTACCCTAGATGTAACTATATCACTTATATTATTTAATGAAGAGCCAAGGCACCTAACTGTGTGTGCCTTCTATTTCCACAATACAATAGTGTTAGATCATCTTTAAAGGAGATGAGGGAGATGTTTGATTGATGGCTACATTCTGCAGTGAGGTTTACATATATATAATTGTCCTCCATGTCCACAGCAAGAGTTGGTGGTTGGTCCTTTCTCGGATCCAACTGGGATGATCACCTTCCTCAACCAAGTTAACTAATGGCGTTGACGGTCTTCAGAACAAAAGGAAATGGAACTGCTGTTCTAATTGTAATGTGAAAAAAAATTGAGCAGCAACTATTTTTAAAGTGGATTCCATAACCAATTTTGATCATTTGTTATGCTAATCTGTGCAGTAAACCACTGTCTTTGTATAAAACAGCAAACTGATGTATTCTCATCATTCTCATGAAACGAAATACAGAATCTTTTCTCTCGAGAGATAAAAAAAAAAAAACAAGGCTTTATATTGTCCGGAAGAATGACTATCTCCAATGACCAGATTTCCATGCTTTGTTAACCATGGAAAGAAGTTATTAGTATGGACTCCGGAAGTACTAACAAACATTGAAATGAAGAATGCGGTGTCACATGGAAGTACGAAAATTCCAAATCTCCATCATGTATTGGAATTGCAACTTCAGAAATCCTCAAAATCCCATAAGAGGCCTTCCCTTACAACATAACAATATCGAAAAGATCCAAAAGGAGATGGAGCTCGCCAATGCACCTTCCCGGCCACAAATCACGACATGTGAAAATGTTGAAATTGCTGAGCTAATCCACAGTCGGATTAATTTGCAAGAATAGTATCATAATGTCTTACACAGAACTATGTAATGGAAACCTACAAGTTTTCCACTGCCATTTTCTGTCTAGGTAAATATGTTCTGGAAACAAAAACGCATGTCTGCCCTGCCCACGACAGTGAGAGTAAACCTTGGGATCAACAAGAAGCTTATTTCCTGCCATATAGATTTGAATCCAGGACTTATGATGTTCTTTAACATTTTAACGTTTGTGGAAATCTATTATAACGTAAAAATGCGCCATCCTTAAGGGATAAGACTGAAGTAGTACAAGAAATGAGTAATCGAAACTTAAATGCTGGATTCGGAGTGTTTCTCCTATTGCTACAGAGTTATGATGATGCATTATGAATCTTTCTGAATCGTTGTGTCTTTAATTCTGTCCTTTGCTTTCCTTGCCTGCATTCAGGATAACAAAATTATCATACGATGGAAATGATGCTGTATGTTGTCCCTAAATCAGCGGCCAGATGGATGAGTTAACTTACTTGTTTATCCCAGTCAGTAAAAAATGTCACAACGCCAAGTAAAGTTGCTTGTACAGAAAGTGCTATCATTATTCCAATCCAGAACCCCTATGAAGCACATGAAATTAGCTAGGTTTTAAGACTTTCTGGTTTGATCATGGAAAATGCAAGATACTAGGGCATACCTTCCCTCCAATATGAAAGATAAAGGCTAGAACTACAGCAGAGGGAATGCCAATGATGTAATAAGCTCCTAAATTAGCAAATGCCCCAATCTTTTGCCAGCCACAACCTCTACAAGTTCCTGCAATGATTAAAGTTGAGCCATTTTTTAAAAAAGAAGTTTACCCTTAACATTGCTTCTCATTTGTCAATCTTGACGGGGAATACTATTGCTCTTCCATTTCCTTTTTCATTTCATTTATTATCATTAGATTATCCTTCAGAAATAGTCTTTTTTCTGACTTTATTCAATAAATTTAAGGCTAGTTAGTGCTAAAATGCAGAGCTACCGCATGTATGTACCTGATAGGACAGACTGAATACCATCCATGAAATGAGATATTGCCAGCAAAAACAGCATTTTCCCCACGTGTTCTACTACCCCTTTCTCCTTGCTGTATAAGCGGGGCCAAAAGTTGCGACCAGAAATCAGAACAGTGGCCGTTATTATGCCTTCTATTATAACCAGTGAAACTACAACGCGCACTGCTAGAAGAGCAGCCTGTGGGCGTCCAGCCCCAAGTTCGTTGGAAACTCTTGTACTGAATGAAAGATCAACAAAATGTGAATAAGATATTTCTCAGATAAGGAACGATCAACAAAGCTTCCAATTACTAAAGCTTAAATGCACCTTATAGCGCCACTGAAACCAAGGGGTATTGTGTAAGCCACCGTGAACATGTTTTCGCTGGGAATAAGAAAAAACTAGTCACTAACACTATGTTAATATGGAAATATGGAGTATCTATCTATCAAGTAATGTCTGTATCCATCATTAATACATTAAGCCATGTTATCTTTTAAAAAAATATTTTGCCGTCAATTATTTATTTATTTCATTTAGTATCTCTATTAACCTGATAGAGAAGACTGATGACTCGAACTTGGGGTTTGGAAGAAGACCAGAAAGTAGTGTGATTATTGCAAACGACCACATCTCCATTCTGTTTCAGAAATGAAAAATAAATTAGTAAGACAATGACTGAGACTAAATGAAAAATGCAGTATAAACGAATAAGCTGGGAGAGATTTCCGTCACCCGAGCATAACAGCTGAAGGAATTGCTAGCTTGAGAAACCCAGGAATTCCATGCAAGGCCTTGCTCGAACACCCGGCCCGCGTCTCCTTGCACGATGGAGACAACCAGCTGTAAGCTATTAGCAACAGTGCATTGATCCAATTGGAAATGGAGTTTGCCAATGCTGCTCCCTTAAGTCCTAGGCCAAACTTAAGCACAAGCATCCAACAAAGTAGAACGTGTAACAGTGTAGTGCTTCCTGAGCTAATCATCATTGGAACGACCTGCTTTTGGGTTTGCAAGAACCTGACATGACACTCTTGGAGTGCAAAACCGAAAATTCCAGGTATCAAGAATCGAGCATATTGTCCAGCCTCATCTGATATTTGAGAATCTTGTCGGCAGAATTTGAGGATGCGGTCTGCATTGGCGAGTATGATGCTAATTGGAATGCAGATAAGTAGAAGAACAACTATTCCCCGCTGTAAATGTATGCCCAACATGTGATACTGCTTTGCTCCATACGACTGACCACAAAAGGTCTCTAGTGCACTTCCTATTCCTTTCTAAACAACAACAGGAAATGTAGAATAAATTGAGGAATACTACAACCAGATTATGTTGTTTGGCTATTCAACTTTGCTGAATGAGATTGGATGTTGCGATTAAATAGTCAATCCGTTCCATTATGTTTTGAGAAATTGATAAGCCAACCAGAAACAGAAAATAACGAAGATAACCATTCACTAGCCATATAGTCTACATCAGCAGTCTATCTAATTAAGCATAATTAACAAAGCATTGAAAAACATAATTATTATATGATTGCAATTAACCACATAATTATTTTGTGATTGCAATTGTCCGGTTTTACATACCAACAATGTGAGACCAAGCATTGAAGTAAAGGCAGTGGCAATGGAAGCCCCAGCAAGAGGTAGCACTCCAAGATGACCCACAAATGCTATAGAAATCACCAGTAGAAAGTAAGAGAAGAAATTAACACACACTAGTGGCCCGGCCAAGACAAGTTGCTGCTTTATCTCTGCCACAATTTCTTGCTTCGTGAACCCTTTCTTTGATTCAACCCTGTTGCTCTCTTCAGACACCTCTGGTAACTCAAAGGATGATGCTTCTTGTTCTCCTTTCTCCGTAATTTCATTTGGTGCATTTTCACCAAAATCGGTTGAATAAATGACTGGTGTCATGGCGCGGCGGAGTCACGCCCAAAGAATTGGAACACACGATTTTTGTTGAGAGTTCCAAACTGCTCTTTCTTTCTTGTCACCAACCCACGGATCTTCATTTAACCATTATTCCATTTTATATATGGAAAGCCAACTCAAGTCAACGAGAGTGCAACGTTTTAATTAGGAGAACGTAACGTTTAGTTAGGGTCGAGTTGTTGAGAACTTAAGGTGCGGGTGATTTTTTTTTTTTTCCAAAAATTTTTTGTTGGAAGAGAAATAATTAAAGAGATAATCCCACTAGAACTTAAGTACAGGGATAAAATATTTTTGGTAATAATAAATTTCTAATAATAATGACATTCATATAATTTATTCATAATATATAACCTTTTTATCTTGTCAAAAGTGTGATATTTTTTTGGTTTTCCAGTTTAAACTAGGAATTCGAACTCAACATCTTCAGCCCACGAATTCGAACTAGGTAAACAACACAATTATTACTACGGCAACACTTGAGCTACAACATGTTCGTTAGTGTGATCTTTTTTTTAGCGGAATTAGTGTGATTTTTTAATAATTTAGGTTTTCTTTTATCTTGTGCCCTAGGGGCACATGATAACCCCCAAAAAAAGGAAATAAAATTTTCAGATTCTCATCATCATTAAAAGCATATTTTAGTGATTAAAATTGTAACGACTCGGGTAAATTTTTGTGATTTTTACCAAGTTGTTTTGATTTTTACGGTGGTTAATAAAATTTTATCGCGGTTAATCAATAATTTTACCAATCCGAGTCAATTTTCATTATTTTCACTTTTATTTTTACTACTCACAAAATTATTATTATTGTTATTATTTTTACCATTGATAATTTTATTTTCCTAATAAAAAATAATAGTAATATTATTATTATTATTTTGCTATGATATTTATGTTGCATTAATTTACCAATTATATCTCGAAAAGAAAAATTCTTCTTTGGAGTTTATTTTAAATTTTTAAAGAATCTGAATATATTGTTAATTATGCATATGACTTACAAGGTTGTGTCAAAACACAAGGTTTGGTGTAGTTTCATCTGATACGACGTAGTTTTGGCGAAGCAAAAACATAAAACACAAAACAGGCTGCGTTTTGACCAAGGCTGTTGACTGTTGGTTGGGGACGTCCAAACGATGTCGTTTTGTGTGCTGGCATGGCAAAAATAATTGCCCGACAGCATTCAATTCCCCCTTCGTTTCCTTTTCCCCTTTTCTTTCTTTTCTACCTATCTTTTCTTTCTTTTCTTCTCCTCTCTCCCCCGTTTTTCCATACGCCGGACACTCCCCATCGTTTCTTATCTGTTTCTTCTTTGTTTTCTTTCCCTTTTCTCTTCTTTATTTTCTCCATCCTCTCCCGATTTTCTCACGCCCTCCTCTGCACCCATCTCTCTCTCTCACCTTCCCTCTCAATTTCCTCTCGCTTTTCCCTGCCAACACCATCATCCCTGCTCCATTCTCGTTCCCCATCATTCTCCTCTCCGTCCCTGCTCTTCGCCTCCTTCCTCTACCCTTCTTCTCCCTGCCTCTGCTCGTGACCGCCGCACCATCAACACCTCACCACCCTCTTCTTTTCCTCTCGAAGCCAAACCCCCTGTCACCTAATCGCCGCCTTCCCTCTAGTGCCGCTACAGCCGGACGCCGCCGCCGCCTGACTAGCTCGACACCACCGAGGAGAGACACAGAGCTCACCGCCGATAGAGCAGCGACTCGAGATGCTGCCCTCCCTGCTCGGCGAAGCACGGGTAAGAACCCATGAGGACGGGAGCTCGATTGTATCGACTCCGATCTGCTGCTTGCCGTCGCCCACCGCGTGATGTGTGTGTAAGGCGATGATCTCTACCTCTCTCCCTTTCGCTCCTGCTTTTCTATCCTTTAACCCGATTCCTGTCGATTTTGACTAATCGGGTCTTGTCTTTTGTTATTTTGTGTTCTTCGTTTGTTACTCTGTGTTGCTAAACCGGGCGTGGTTTGAGTGGGTTTGTGACGGTGGTTGGTTGACCGTGATGCTGCTGTGGGCATGGTCTTGGTCTTGGTGGGTGGTTCGGCGATGACTGTGCGGTGGTTTGGAATCGTGGGGACAGTAACCTGAGAACGTTGAAAGTGTTGACTGACGTGAACAGTAGTGGCAGGAGTCCGGCGAGTTTCCGGTGTCTCGGATATTTTCCGGCGAACCCGGGAATAGACCTGTTGGCTAAAACCTGAGCCTTAGACCATCCATATCCATCCTTAACGAACCGTACGATATTAAAGGACAAGGACATTAAAACGACGATTAATTAAACAATTAATTACGTTAACTAGTAATAACCTATGATTTTATTTTATGCAAAGTTTTTATTTATTTTATCTTATGCTTTGCCTTATTTATACTTTTATTTAATTTATTTTTATTTATTTTGTGCCATTATTTAATTTTCCGATTGGGTTATTAAAAAGGCCCAAATTCCTGTTTAATTCAAATTATGTTTACCTAGGCTCGCAAAAGGCCCATTGAATTTAATTTCTAGTTTTATTTATTTTTATTGGGCTAATTACAACAAAAGGCCCTTAATATCTAATTTAATTAAGTCTTTAAATTAATCCGAAGTTGATTTATTTTCTCCGATGGGCTAAACGCAAGGTCCCCTGGGTTTAATTTCTAAAATTACTTAGTTATGTTTTAATTGAGTTGATATTATAACTGCGTTTCTAATACGTTTAATTCCGTTCTTCTGGGCTAAACTAATAATAGGCCCATACCTTATTTGTTTATCAAATTCACTCTTATGTATATATTACTACTATCTATACTTCCGTTGGCTAAATAATATTAGGCCATAATTTTATGGATTATAATTATATATATGGATATATATACATATGAGTATATTTTTATTATGTCTATTTTTGTCCTTATGGGCTAAATTAAAATTAGTTCCGTACTTTATATTTTCATTGATTTTATTCTTATATAATATACTCCGTATAAAAATTATTCAAGGCTACATTATGTTTTATTAATTTACCAGAAATATTTTATTAACGGTAATATTATTTTGAAATATTAATTTATTAACAGTTATATTGTTTCCGTCCAATGATTTTGTCTAACTTCTTGATATGTAAGTTTTGAACTGCTATACTATTAAATAACCGTTATCTTTTATAGCTAGCTATGGTATTCTTATTATTTTACTCTAACTATAATTATCTATTAAATACATACGTATGTTTTATTCACAGCATTATGTTGAAAATTATTTATACCATATATCGGCTGTGTTAACTTCTTACCGATAGAGGTATTTTCAATTTAACGGTTTTATTATCAGACATACTATTTATATGCCATTTTGACGTATTTATCGCAACCTCTATTTTATAAGTATTTCTTATTAAACAAATACGTATTTATTACTATTGTTTTATCTAGGATAATTACCTTATGAAATATTATTTACTTCATATTATTAATAGACCACGAGTATGGGTCATGATTTGATATATTTACCAAATATAATTTATACAACGCATATGTGTATATATGTGTTTTCTTATCATAAGCGACCTAAGGGCCGGGATATCGGCTTGGACGCTCGGTTTTGATTATGATCTAAATCAAGTATGTTTTGATGTATTGGCTGGATATACTTAATCAGTTAATTACCACCAAGTTGGATGAACTGTCTCGTAATAAGATAATTGTGGATAAAATGAACAGATAAGTTGTATAATAAGCGTTAAACCGGTGTCATGCATAATCATCTTGTTGGTGCATTATAAGTGATTGTGTTGTTATATACGAATATAGGAATATCGAGGTTGGATCAGATATCAGTTTCATAGATATATCAGGTGAGGATGGATAACCCTCGATATGCTGCCTGTAATACTTAGTTGTTTTTTGTTGTTCAATTGAACTGTTGTGTGCTGAGATACTGTTGATTTTATTTCCTGTGAATATTTGATGATATAGAATCGTTGATGGTTTGGGCTGATGGAAAATTTGAGATATTGGTACCGTTGTGTGATTCTCTGGTACTTGAATTGCTTGATGATGACTTAATTGTCAAGTGGAAAGTAGTGGTACGACCAGATGGTTGGAGATAAGTTTTTGTGGTGGCCATGATAGGGTATTTGTTTAAGGATGTTGATCCTTGGGATATTGAACCCGGCTTGATATTTTTGGGAAGTTGATCCTTGGTTCTATTTTGATCTAGCACCCGGGATGAGTTGATGACCATGGTACGACCCTAGCTTGTCTAGTGACAGGGCCCGGATACTAAAACTGGAAAAGATAATGAGTGTATCGTGTCTTTTGGTTTTGGGCAGTCTTGATTAGTATTGTCTTTGATTTTTTGTGGCTATTGACTGTATTTCTTCTTTGAAGTATTATAGTTGCCTGTATATTATTGGCTATCCATGATTGTGCTTAAATGCACCGATGAGTGTTTCGGACTCACCCCTTGCCTGCGGGGTTTCATCCTATAGGATGAGTTATTCGTGGTACAGGTTCGATGCATTTTGGCGGCTGTGGCATACCCTCGGACAGGACTCGGATCCATTAGATTGCATCAAGTTTTGCATATGATGTTTATGAGACTATTATTGCTTCCACTGTGCTAATGTTGTTGCTATACCCGAGGTCGGGTGACTGTTATTATTTTGGGCCAATGGGCCGATTTTCTGTTGTATAACACAGTTTGTGCCACGTATCGACGCTGTTGTTCGGTAAATACTGTATGTTGGGTAAATTTGAGTCGGGGTGTTTCATTTTGGTAGCGGAGCGGGCAGTAGGTCCTTGGGTGTTGTTGTGCTTGTTTGTAGTGTATAGTTCGCTCCACATGATTATCATAATTGCATGCATATTCATATGGTTAGTGCATAATGGATCCAGTCGAAGGACGCCAGGTTATCCGTATTTCAGTACTTTACGATACTGTTGTTTTGTTGATCCAAGGTTTTGGAAAGATAAGTTTTTAACGGATGAGTTTGATAAAATGACATTTACAGCTTAGGCTGTTGGTTAAATATGTTTATAAGATGTAACTGCTGTTTTTGAAAAGTTTTATTTAACTATTATGATTTTGATGATGAAATATCTTTAAAGATTCTATTATAAAGTCCGAACATGTTGTGAAATAAGGGACCTTAAGAAGCAAGAAGTCTACCTTGTCGTATCCGTGCATCGGAAGTTTCGACAGAACAAGTAAGATCTGCTTTTTGGGCTTTGGTTGTTATATCTTTAAGTGATGATATAATATTATATGACCTTGAGGATGTGAAAAAATAAAAAAGAAATGACTTTTGGGTACTACTTTGTTTATGACGTGATAACTTGAGCTGAGGAATGGATAAATATTCTTGAAAATTCTATAACTTTGGAGGTGATTCAATTTTCTTTCTAGGAAATGGGTTGATGATTTGTTGATTTTGTGGAAGTATTTAAAAAAACTATACTTGAAGTGATGATTTTTGCTAATTTCAGTGGATTTGGAAAATAAATTAATTATCTGATGGATGATTATGTTAGTAATAAATTTTGGAGTGTTGATCGACATGTTTTGGGAGATGTAATCAAAAAATATTATTTGATGGATAATTATGTAATAAATTTTGAGGTAATGATCGACATGGTTCGGGAGTTATAATCCAAAACTTTATTTGGGGAATTTAATTATGATTCATGGGTGATAAATTGGAGTTCATAGATTTGATGATGTGTGGAAGGATTGATGATCATGATAACTATATACATATGGGTTTCTGGGATTGGTGGATTACGGTATGAATTTCAAGAACGAAATTCCTTTAAGGAGGGTAGAATGTAACGACCCGGGTAATTTTTCTAGATTTTTGCCAAGTTGTTTTGATTTTTACGGTGGTTAATAAAATTTTATTACGGTTAATCAATAATTTTACCAATCCGAGTCAATTTTCATTATTTTCACTATTATTTTTACTACTCAGAAAATTATTATTATTGTTATTATTTTTACCATTGATAATTTTATTTTCCTAATCAACAATAATAGTAATATTATTATTATTATTTTGCTATGATATTTATGTTGCATTAATTTACCAATTATATCTCGAAAAGAAAAATTCTTCTTTGGAGTTTATTTTAAATTTTTAAAGAATCTGAATATATTGTTAATTATGCATATGATTTACAAGGTTAAGTCAAAACACAAGGTTTGGTGTAGTTTCATCTGATTGGACGTAGTTTTGGCGAAGCCAAAAAAATAAAACACAAATCAGGTTGCGTTTTGACCAAGGCTGTTGACTGTTGGTTGGGGACGTCCAAACGACATCGTTTTGTGTGCTGGCAGGGCAAAAATAATTGCCCGACAGCATTCCATTCTCCCTTCTTTTCCTTTTTCCGTTTTCTTTCTTTTCTACCTATTTTTTCTTTCTTTTCTTCTCCTCTCTCCCCTGTTTCTCCACACGCTGGCTCCCTCCCCATCTTTTCTTCTATGTTACTTCTTTGTTTTTTTCCCTTTTCTCTTCTTCATTTTCTCCTTCCTCCCTCGATTTTCTCACGCCCTCCTCTGCACCCATCTCTCTCTCTCACCATCCCCCTCAGTTTCCTCTCGCTTTTCCCTGCCAACACCATCATCCCTGCTCCCTTCTCTTTCCCCATCATTCTCCTCTCTGCCCCTGCTCTTCGCCTCCTTCCTCTGCCCATCTTCTTCCTGCCTCTACTCGCGACTGCCGCACCATCAACACCTCACCTCCCTCATCTTTTCCTCTCGAAGCCAAACCCCCTGTCACCTAATCGCTGCTTTCCCTCCAGTGTCGCTACAGCCGGATGCCGTCGTTGCCTGACTAGCTCGACACCACCGAGGAGAGACACGGAGCTCGCCGTCGACAGAGCAGCGACTCGAGATGCTGCCCTCCCTGCTCGGCGAAGCACGGGTCAAAACCCATGAGGACTGGAGCTCGATCGTATCGACTCCATTCTGCTGCTCACCGTCGCCCACCGCGTGATATGTGTTTAAGGCTCAACGATGATCTCTACCTCTCTCCCTTTTGCTCCTGCTTTTCTATCCTTTAACCTGATTCCTGTCGATTTGGACTAATCGGGTCTTTTCTTTTGTTGTTTTGTGTTCTTCGTTTGTTACTCCGTGTTGCTGAATCGAGTGTGGTTTTGGTGGGTTTGTGACGGTGGTTGGTTGGCCGTGATGCTGCTGTGGGCATGGTCTTGGTCTTAGTGGGTGGTTCGGCAATGACTGTGCGGTGGTTTGGAATCGTTGGGGACAGTAACCTGAGAACGTTGAAAGTGTTGACTGACATGAACAGTACTTGCCGGAGTCCGGCGAGTTTCCGGTGTCTCGGGTATTTTCCCACGAACCCGGGAATGCACCTGTTGGGTAAAACCCGAGCCTTAGACCATCCATATGCATCCTTAACAAACCGTAAGATATTAAAGGACTCAGACATTAAAACGACGATTAATTAAACAATTAATTAAGTTAACTAATAATAACCTATGATTTTATTTTATGCAAAGTTTTTACTTATTTTATTTTATGCTTTGCCTTATTTATGCTTTTATTTAATTTATGTTTATTTATTTTATGCCTTTATTTAATTTTCCGATTCGGTTATTAGAAAGGCCCAAATTCCGGTTTAATTCAAATTATGTTTACCTAGGCTCGCAAAAGGCCCTTTGAATTTAATTTTCAGTTTTATTTATTTTTATTGGGCTAATTACAACAAAAGGCCCATAATATCTAATTTAATTAAGTCTTTGAATTAATCCGAAGTTGATTTATTTTCTCCGATGGGCTAAATGCAAGGTCCCCTGGGTTTAATTTCTAAAATTACTTAGTTATGTTTTAATTGAGTTAATATTATAATTACATTTCTAATACGTTTAATTTCCGTTCTTCTGGGCTAAACTAATAATAGGCCCATACCTTATTTGTTTATCAAATTCACTCTTATGTATATATTACTACTATCTATACTTCCGTTGGCTAAATAATATTAGGCCATAATTTTATGGATTATAATTATATATATGGATATATATACATATGAGTATATTTTTATTATGTCTATTTTTGTCCTTATGGGCTAAATTAAAATTAGTTTCGTACTTTATATTTTCATTGATTTTATTCTTATATAATATACCCCGTATAAAAATTATTCAAGGCTACATTATGTTTTATTAATTTACCAGAAATATTTTATTAACGGTAATATTATTTTGAAATATTAATTTATTAACAGTTATATTGTTTCCGTCCAATGATTTTGTCTAACTTCTTGATATGTAAGTTTTGAACTGCTATATTATTCAATAACCGTTATCTTTTATAGCTAGCTATGGTATTCTTATTATTTTACTCTAACTATAATTATCTATTATATACATACGTATGTTTTATTCACAACATTATGTTGAAAATTATTTATACCATATATCGGCTGTGTTAACTTCTTACCGATAGAGGTATTTTCAATTTAACGGTTTTATTATCAGAGATACTATTTATATGCCATTTTGACGTATTTATCGCAACCTCTATTTTATAAGTATTTCTTATTAAACAAATACGTATTTATTATTATTGTTTTATCTAGGATAATTATCTTATGAAATATTATTTACTTCACATTATTAATAGACCACGGGTACGGGTCATGATTTGATATATTTACCAAATATAATTTATACAACTTATATGTGTATATATGTGTTTTCTTATCAAGTACGTTTTGATGTATTGGCTGGATATACTTAATCAGTTAATTACCACCAAGTTGGATGAACTGTCTGGTAATAAGATAATTATGGATAAAATGAACAGATAAGTTGTATAATAAGCGTTAAACCAGTATCATGCATAATCATCTTGTTGGTGCATTATAAGTGATTGTGTTGTTATATACGAATATAGGAATATCGAGGTTGGATCAGATATCAGTTTTAGAGACATATCTGGTGAGGATGGATAACCCTTGATATGTTGCCTGTAATACTTGGTTGTGTTTTGTTGTTCAATTGAATGGTTGTGTGTTGAGATACTGTTGATTATATTTCCAGTGAATATTTGATGATATGGAATTGTTGATGGTTTGGGCTGATGGATAACTTGAGATATTGGTACTGTTGTGTGATTCTCTGGTACTTGAATTGCTTGATTGAACTGTTGAGTTGATTGTTATTGTTTATATGGTTATTATGTGTTGTTGTTGTTGGTTTGTTACCAGAGGATTGGTCTATTAACTGTGGATAAATCGGATAATTGAGAAAAGGATATTGGAAATTAAAAATTGGGAATTGTGATGATGACTTAATTGTCACGTGGAAAGTAGTGGTACGACCAGATGGTTGGAGATAAGTTTTTGTGGTGGCCATGAACGGGTACTTGTTTAAGGATGTTGATCCTTGGGATATTGATCCCGGTTTGATATTTTTGGGATGTTGATCCCTGGTTCTATTTTGATCTGGCACCCGGGATGAGTTGATGACCATGGTACGACCCTAGCTTGTCCAGTGACACGGCTCGGATACTAAAATTGGAAAAGATAATGAGTAGGTCGTGTCTTTTAGTTTTGGACAGTCTTGATCAGTATTGTCTTTGATTTGTTGTGGCTATTGCCTGTATTTCTTCTTTGAAGTATTATGGTTGCCTGTATATTATTGGTTATCCATGATTGTGGTTAAATGCACCGGTGAGCGTTTCGGACTCACCCCTCGCCTGCGGGGTTTCATCTCGTAGGATGAGTTATTCGTGGTACAGGTTTGATGCATTTTTGCGGCTGTGGCAAACCCTCGGACAGGACTCGGATCCATTAGATTGCATCGAGTTTTGCATATGATGTTTATGAGACTATTATTGCTTCCGCTGTGCTAATGTTGTTGCTGTACCCGAGGTCGGGTGACTGTTATTATTTTGGGCCAATGGGCCAATTTTTTGTTTTATTACACAGTTTGTGCCACGTGTCGGCACTGTTGTTCGGTAAATACTGTATGTTGGGTAAATTTGGGTCGGGGTGTTTCAAAAATGATCGTATTATTTTAAGATGGTGATTTAATTTGTTAGTCTCTCGTGGGCAGTTAAAAACAAGAGCCAAATTAATTTTAACAGGTATTGACAAGCTCAATAAGGGTTTTTCTCCTCTCTCTCTTTCTCTCAGAGAAAAATATTAGATCTACATATTGGGGCTGCCGCCGACGACTCTTTTTCCGACGGTAAGCCCCCCACCAATTAGCTTTTTCTCTTTTGTTTTTCAGTTTTGTTGTTTTATTCTCACTTTTGTGGGTTTAGTCTCACTTTTTGTGAGTTAGTCCTACTTTTTGTGGGTGTGTTTTCTCTGTCGGGAGGTTTTTCACATTTTTTGGTGATTTAAATAAAACTATGGGAGCCAAAAGCCATGGAGGAAGATTCGACCTCAAGAATAACTCTTTGCTACTACAGAAATTCGCCAACAAAGAGATATTTCACCCCACAGGTATGCATCGCCTTCACCTGTTGGCTTGTGGTTGTTGCACGAACAATACAGGTTATGACGCCTGCGAGAGTAGAGCGCTGTTGTAAATCCTCTTTTGAAGGAAACAGATCTCGCTGTGTGTTTGTTTGTAGTAGATTGGGAAAAATTCTTAGGTTAAATTTTTTTCATGCTTGTTTTATATTAGATCTTCAATTATGTATCCTCAGATTTTTTGATCTATTTATATGAATGAAGAATGCTCCTTTATCAAAAAAAAACAAGAGCCAAATTAGCTATCACACCCAGACAATTGCAAACAAAAAATCATCATATGTATTGAGCGTTCCACACAACATAAATTCGAGGATTTCCTATGTTTTAGAAGAAAAAAAATCATATCCTAATTTTTATTACCCAATCATATGCTAGACGATTACACACAATTAACTAAAATATATGATACCGATTTTTTTTGTCTAGAAATCTAAAAATTCAAGTACAAATTTTATCTATCTATATATCTTTTGGACAAGAAAAGATGAATATCAGGATATTAAAAAAAATATCCTAATTTTTATTACCAAATCATATCCTAGACCATCACAGACAACTACATAAATCAAATCATACCGAATTTTTTATATAAAATTGAAACTTACAAGTTATCAACATATTACATAATAAATTGTAAAGATCATCTTTTATTCTTTACGAGAAGAAAAGATTAAATTCATAAGTATCCCCATCTCTTTGTCAAGAAAAAATAAAATTTAATTAAAAATTTCATCTATCTATATTTAATCCTAACGAGAAAAAAATGGGTATAACTTTTAGAGAATTCTTGTTTGTTGTTGACTATTACACCAAATCAATGATATTATTATGTAAACAAAAGTATTCTTTGCACCCAATATAATTCCATAAATACTTAACAAGCACAAAGATAAAATATAAAAAATTTCAATGTAATAGAAAATTAAAACAACATACATTATGTTCTAAACTTTTGGGGAAAAAATTGGATTCAAACCATCATCTTCAAAAGATATTTTTTTCTTTTTTTAATCCTCGAGAGTCCTGTGGAGTCTTGACAATCTTCTTTTTTCAGGACATGTAGAAATATTATGGTCAGTATGCTTGCACATTCTAAAGTTTTCTTTTGTTTTCCCAACTCTTTTCCACCTTTCATTTGCTTTTGCTTCGGTCTCCCTTTTGTCTTTGACTTAGGTGGATAGTTAACAAAACATTCCATAACTTCATCGGGTGCTTCTTTGTTATGCCTGCTCCTCAATATCTTCATGAGTCTCACAACACCAACGTGAAGGCAAATATGTTTGAGGAATCATAAAAAAATCTTTTCGGAGGAACACACTTAGAATATGACGACAAAGTATTCCACAAAATTCAAAATTCTTACAGCTACAAGAGGCATGCTCACCATTCTAGTAGACCAAATACTTTTGACTTGGGGGCTCTTTATAAGTTTGCATAAAGAATTTATTATCATTTTCTACTAGCACTTTATAGTGCGTCGCTCTCCCAAGTTCTTGAAATTTCTTGAAAAAATATGGCGTCAAGGTGCCAAATGCTTGCTTTTCTAAGGGTGACATTGTTCTTAAACACGACCCCATATATTTTGAAACATCGTGCTATGCAATTGTGTCTGCTCATTGTCTTCAACAGTAAGTTCAACCTACAAATACAATTATATTTAGTTTTTTAGTTATACACATAAGTATATGTCAAGAATCTAAATAAAAAAAAAAAGAACAAAAAATACTCACTTGTTTTACAACTTAGCTCAGGCATGTGTATGAAGGCACAAATCTCTTGATAAATGCATTTATACTTTCTGATCGTTCTATTTTTGTCATGCCCCCGAAAAAGTATTGACGAAGATAAGCAGGAACCCAGTAGTTCTTAATTTCATATAAGCCATGCACATGCTTATTCTCTTGTAGATGATATTTTATCACCACTTCAGCCTATTGACTCTCAAATTCTTCAATTGTATCCAATCGATACAATTTATAAAATTTGTTGCTCCATTTTGAGTATTCATCATGAAGAATTGGGGTAAACCAACAACTAAATTTTGAAGTAATATGCCATATGCAAAAAGCTTGCTTTGTTAATGGCATTTCCATTGCAATATCATCCATAGATCTTCATCGGTTAGTATTATTTTGGGATGTTTTTTTACTAGTATTGTTTTGGGATATTTTTTCATTAGTGATACAAAAATCTGCAAAATTAATCAAGCATATACAAAAAATTTATAAAAAACTATTGGAAAAAATAAAAAGATTAGAAGAAAAAGAATTGCCTTCATTAACCATCGAAATGTTTTCGTAGTCTTGATGCGAAGGACTGCAAAATCAAAGAGAATAGTCCTTCCATTATTATCAACACGTACAAAAATTCCAAAAGAAATGTCATGCGAATTTACTCTATAAGTAGTATCGAAAACAATTGTATCTCCAAATTTTTTATACCACTCATAACAATGGGCTCAAGACCAAAAGATATGTTCCAAATTTCTCTCATTATCAGTAGTAAAATTATACTGAAACATGCTTTTTTTATGCGAACGATAGACTTTATTTATGAACGGAAGTGAAGAAAGTTACAAAAGTACATGCACTTCATGCGGCCATAATCACTAAAATACCCAGACACCCAATTTGAAACATACACATCAGTCCTGAAACAATTGTACAAAAAATTATGACTGGATAGTATAATTGAGATAATTTAAATAAAAAACCAAATACAAACGCCAACTAAATCCGTAATGCATGGGAGTGTACCAGTATATATTCTTAATTTTCTATTATATTACTCAAAATTTTTATAAAATAGAAAATGAAGAAGAAAGTAAAAGACTTGCAGTAAGAAAAGGCATAATTAATTCTAGATACCCAAACACATATAATACAATAGGCACCAAAAAAAAATTGGATGAATGATGACAAAGAATGGTTTAAGAAAGGCTTACTGCTGGAAAATTTGTGTAGCAGGCAGTTATCCAAATTTGCTCTTAGAACTTTTGTGATTTGAACCAAAAAGCACAAGCTTGATTTTATGGCTTCTATCAAATTTATTGACTTGTCTTCTTGTGATAATAGTCCAGAGAAACGTTCACAAAATCTCCTTTTGAAGTTCTTCAAGCTCTTTGATGGGTGAATTAAACAACCTCTAACTTGAAAGGCATATCCTTGTTGACTTTACTTTTGAGTGAGAAGAGGACAAAAAAACGACCATATGCACTCTTGGCCAGCTAGCTCCAACGGTTTTCTTCACTTGAGAAAAGTCTTGAAGTCTCTCTTTGTAACATCCCGGCTTGTCGACTGTGACTACAGACAAACAAGGGACCTTTCCATCATGCTTTGTCGTCCTTACTCGTACGTTTCCGGGAAAAACTTCCCAGGAGGTCACCCATCCTAGAATTGCTCCAAGTCAACCACATTTAACTTTGGAGTTTTTTTTTAGAATTAGCATCGAAAAGGTAGGTGCACCTTGTTGATATAGTTAGTACCCATCAAACCGTTTAAACTATTTTAGATTATACAGTCTCATACCTGTACAACCTCGAAATCATTTCATTTGAGCTATTTTTAATTATACAGTCTCATACCCGTATAATTATGAAATCGCCCTAACTGCGTAGCGCTATCCCTACACAGTCTCAGGATCTCTCCTATTCCGGTGTGAGTTCGATTCATTCATGTGTCCCTCCGTCGAGAAGCCTGCCAGAAGCCGCTCCTTGTCCATGCTCATCCCGGCACCGGTGTACACCCCCTACCCTCATCGACCCCAGGTGTCACACTCTTCTCATCTCTTTTTGAGTTATGCAAAGGAAAGGACAATTAGCAACTTGAAGGAGATGATAAATAGTAAAGGTACATCATTTTGAATAAACTTGAAGGAAATGATAAATAGTAAAGGTACATCATTTTGAATAAACTTGAAGGACATGATAAATAGTAAAGGTACATCATTTTGAATATTTTGTGTGTGTTTGTGGGGTTTTAGTTAAAAGAAACAAAAGGACGAGAAAGAGCACATTAATTGAAACGGTGAGTTTCACAATGAAGATAATTACTCACCTCACATGTGCACATAAATGAGCTTGTTTTTAAATAAGCCAAATATTTTTTTAAGATGTCTTGAGTTTTTCCAAACAACTCAATATGTGAAATAAGCCCAGACTGAAATAATTTGGGACTAAAAAAGTTTTTAACATTTCACTTTAACTTTTATAAATGTTTTGACTAATCAAATTTTTTAAAAAATAGAAAATAAAGAAGAAAGTAAAAGACTTGCATTAAGATAAGGCATAATTCTAGATGCCCAAACATATATAATAAAAGGGGCACCATCATACATATGCTGTGTTGCATGAGTGAATGCGTTAAACATGGTCACACTTCTATCACCTCACTAATTATGTGCCTTCTGTTATCAGCACAGTATTTAAATTGAATCGAGCCTGCAGCACATTGGCATATCTAGGAGCAAAAACAATCAACCTATAATATACATAGACACAGTGAGAGAGATGGAGACGATGGGCAAGAAGAACTGGAAAGGGGTCCTGCTGCTGATGGGGATCTTGGTTGGGGCAATCTTGGCTGACCACCCCACGTTTGCTTCGCGTGACAACCCACAAATTACACCCCATGAGAAAGAGGTTACCACCCACCAAGTCGTGGCTCCTTTGGATCATGATATTGACTATGGCTGTTTAACCGGAGGTCGGCGTTGCTCTAGGGATGATGAATGCTGCACCGGAATCTGCGTTGAAGGAAACGAATGCTCATATCTCTAATCGTTATATGTAATCCATTCCCAATAGTAATGTATTATTACAGCTTTGTAAGGAAAAATAGCCTTGTTCTCAACACACAAAAGAAAGAGAAGAATAAGAGGATTGTATCCGTCAGATTACGTACACTTCTGGAAGAAATAAATGGGAGCATTATAACTAAGAAAAAGTTTGAGATAATTGTGTATTTTATGGTGTTAATGCATTCATATTGTTTGTTGTGTTCATGCTTTCATATATTATCACAGCTGAAAATCGTAGGGGTAGGTCAAATGCTTCCTTTGTGACACAATTTTGATAATAAATTAATAATAATAGAATCCTTGGTACACCGCTCAGTGAGAGGCTGCGAGTCATGTGAAGGTCCAACTAAAGAAGTTCATAAGGATACCTTATGAATAATGTATGGATTGTAAAAGCATACTAACTAGCACATGTATTAGTCAAGTGCTATATATATACTTTTATGAACAGTATTGCATGGATTGCAATGTCATCTGTTGAACCTACAGTCTAAGCAGTGATGTACTTTTCTTTGTATTTTACAAATACCATGTATTAAGAGTTTTTTTTTTTTTTTGAAAAATTGATAACTAATGATAACCTACAAAGACAATACAATATAGGTGGTCAAAGTTATAACAGCATGCAACACACCTTATAAATCTTCCACAACTAATGTATGTAGAGACGCTAATCTAACTAATTCTCAAAAGAAAAAGAAACGTTAATCTATCTGGATTCTACAACTAACACCCCCACCGTATTCCTTCACATTATCAGCACAAATGAGTAAATGAGATAAAATGTATAGAAAGGCCAGCTGCTTAACTTTGATACTTGTAATTCATCTGAACATGATAATTTCATCAAACATCCTCCCCCAGTCAACAACCACTTGGTCAAACACCTTCTTAATTATTCCTTCCAAGCCAATAAGTACACCATCTAACACCCCACCACCAATACACTTTCGCCCATAGATTCCAAGATACACGACAATCAAGGAACAAGTTATCTCTAGATTCAACAAATTCCAAGCGGAAAGAACATAAAGATTCTTCAACACTTATAATATTGCGATGGAGAAGAGTTGATTTAGTCGCAATGTCATAGTGAAAAGCCATTTATAAGAAATACTCCACCTTTAGAGTTACTAACCCCAACCAAACATTCAGTCTCTACAGGTGAAATAGCAAAGGACTGAATCTAGGATCTTCTACGTTTTTAGTAACATTTTTGACTTCTTCTTATATTCGTTTCAGATCAATTCACCGTTGCAATCGCTTCGATCTACCCCTCAATGAAAAAGGAAGTCATTTTTTGGATAAGGATGGTGTATCCATGGCTTGGTGGAGTATCAAAGGCTACCGTAAGTGTAAGTGAGGTGCCCCAAAGAAAGCCCCCAAATCAAGAACGGAAACGGAAGCCTTTCTATTCACGACCCAGGCCAATCCACTTGGCCAACTAGACGAGCGTCAACAACAGAGACAACTTAAATTGATCCGTGGGTGTCGCAATAAGCCCTCCATCTTACAACAAGTGTCGAACATAAAATGAAAAAATTTGCTCCAAGTAGACTTCTTTCCTCGCGGAAATTAGAAAAGAAAAATTTTAAGAGTGTCATCGTATGTATCTCTGTTTGAAATTCAAAAAATCTACAGTAAAAATTGCTCTTAACCAAATCTCTTCTTCCTTGGTCTGGTGCCACTGTAGCACACTGTCAACCTCATCTCCCCCACCATGTTTTCTTTTCCTTGTCCATCTGAGCTCGTTTATCAAGCCGAACCTCCATCACATGTCCTTCTTTTCTTCTCTAAACTTGATAGTTCCAAATTTAAGTATTCACTTCAAGCCATGGTTTTTTCCAATTCAAGATTTCAGATTTAGCTTGTCTTGGTGGTGTGTTTGAATTTAGTTGCAGTGGTTATTAAAACCAGCTGTGGTGTCCCAAAGTATTTGTGTGTGCTGAATTCTTTGTTGGAGATTGAATTCTCTGAATTGTTGAAAAAGTTTCTCAATTAAAAGTTGGTTTCTGAACCGGATTCTAACCACCATCTTCTAGTTACCTTCATTCATGGTCATAGGACTGGGCGAAGACGGGGGCGAGGGCGAGGAAAAATGCTACTTGTGTAAGGGAGCTCACAAAATCTAGGACTGTCCATATAGAAACAAGATTAGTGCAATCATGAAAGAGTCGGCGGAGGATTCTTTGGGGGAGGAAAATGCCGAGGAGGTGGGTGCTGGCCAGATTCACAAGCCAAGAGGCACAAGTACTTGTTTGGTGCAAACTAGGCGAGAGGGCAGGAAGCCGAGGAAAAAACTTTCTGCAATCCAGTTGGTCCAAAAAGATCACACAGAGATACAAGAGGTGAGTAGGCAAGCAATGGAAGCAACAATGACACCATGTGTCGTGGCATAGTCAGCGGGACTGGCAGGAGCCACAAAACCCTTGAAGGTTGATTTCTTAGAGGAGATCAAGTTTGGAGGTGCTTCACCAAAGACAGGTCTAGAAAGTGAAGACAAGAAGACAAGTTCTTCACAAGGAGACTGTGATAGCTATGGTGGTGGAGACCATGTAGAAGCACAAGGTTACAAGAAGAGTGACTAAGTTGCATGTTCGTGTGCAGTGGAATGGCAACCAGAGGTGCCCAAGTCAAAGGAGGTTTGGAGGTCAAAGAGATGGCGGATTCCAAGTACTTTAGAGAAGAATGTGGCACACAGGAAGGTCATTCATTGGCAAAAACAGTGAGCTCACGAACCCAGTCCTTTGCAATGGAATGTGTGTCCAAAGGCAAGGTGGGAGTGCGAGCATCGGACGAAGCAATTCAGGGAACGAGTTACAGTGCATCATCGGATTACAAAGAGGGCGTTGCAAGAATAGGTGGTGGAGAATGTCACGAGATGGGCTTCTAAGGAACACAAGAAGCCATGAGCCCAGGATGTGTGCAAGGTGGTTGGGTTTATTATCATTTAAATTTGAACTGGCCATTCAAATTTAAATAAAGATAGGTGCTTGTTTGAATTTAAGTTAATTTGGATATTAGATATGATTTAAATTAGTTTGAATTCAAATAGAATGGATAAGTAATAAAGGGTTTGAAATCTTATGTGTAGTCTATAAATAGTACATGACATAGGAGGGGAAAAGTGTGGGAGTGTATTGTATTCTTTCACCATTAATATAATATACAAAGTTTCTCCCAAATCCTTTCTCTCTTCTCTTTTCATTCTCTCAATAGTTGTGTTTTTAGGTTGATCAAGCTGAGACTTGAAACGCACAGACATCTTCCACAGCCTTAAACTTTGTGCCCGTTACATAAGGCAGCAGAGGAGATGGAGAGGATTTGGTAGGGGAAGTAGAGGAAGAAATCGTGAGAATATTGAGAATATCTTACCAATTTCTTACGGATAGAAACCGTAAGAATATTTCAGCTCTCACTATGCGAAGTCGGTTGTTGTGATCACGGTTGGTTTGTGAAAACGTTTCTTGAATGAAGTTAGCAGGTTTGGTTTGTGAATAGTTGGTTTGAGTTAATTACTCATCATTTCCTTCTATTTGAAACCATTTACTATTTGGCAGTGTTAGTGTTACTTGTGCATAGAAGTCCAACGCATTCTCTTGGTTTCTCAATTTAGAGGGGTTATGAGCTCGATCTTAATAGTGGTTGGCTGGGTTGTGTGATTCAAGTAGTTATACCCAAAAAATTTAAAATCAATCACTAAGGTTCCACTGAAGCTAGTTGAGAAAAAACCAAATTCGAGCCTAACTCTAACTCGACTGAGCTTCAATTTTTGGGCTTGAACTCAAGCATTCAAATCCCCAAATACTAAGAAGAATGTGGAAAAAAGGCGGTCATGTTTGAAGTAAAGAGAAAAGCTAACAATAAAATAAGATCCTTTAAAAGTAAAGTAAAGAATGGGAGACTCGAATTAGAATATAGATATGGAAATCATATGGGCATGCTTTCTCTATGACGGCAGACCACTGCGGGTGGTTAGGATATTAAATTGATGGAGAAAAGTAATTTATCATTAAAATAATAGTTCATATAAAAATTTTAAAGAGATTAGCATCATATAAAAAAAGTTATACTAAAACTCTCCTTTTTTCTTCGAACTTTTCGTGGCACTGAAGTTTCACCTAGGGTTTCATTTCCGCACAGCCGCTAGGGCCACTTAGTGTGGCTCCACTGCCGGCTCCACCCGAATCTGAATCGGCATCTCGTAAGGAGAAGTATGGTGACCGTTTCCCGATTTAGTGGATTGGGAGTGGCATAATGTAGTGTATGAGGATTTAGAACAACTGTGCTGCCATTGTGGGAGGGCCACTCACAATATTTTGGCGTGTCCGTTAAGGCAGGGGGCAATGAGGCCCCCCGAACCTCAGAATACCGGGGATAAGGAACTGGAGACAGGTGCAATGGCGGATGCCCTACTTGAGGAGATGGAATTAGATCAGCAACCGAACAATGGTATGAGCGAGAGGCAGTTTGGGCTTTGGACGCAAGCACCCCAGCGGCCTCGTCACCCTCCACGTGGGGACAAAAATATCCCTACTGTGAACAATGAAAGCCCCAGAACTGTTGGTGGTTTCCCCTGTGACATACTGGCTTCAGTGGAGGAGGAGGTTGAAGGGTTAAATGAAGGTTTGAAGGGTGATAACTAGGTACTTGGAGCCGCGCCGGCGAGGATGAAGAAAGGCAATGAAGGGATAGTGCCTAAGCGGGCACGGAAAAAAGCCATTAGTGGT
Organism: Turnera subulata; assembly: GCA_028386065.3. NCBI lineage: Eukaryota > Viridiplantae > Streptophyta > Magnoliopsida > Malpighiales > Passifloraceae > Turnera > Turnera subulata. Next base: position 99,477 of record JAKUCV010000813.1, read on the forward strand.
GAAGGAAAGAAAGGTGGTGGCACTTGCAAACAGATGAGTAAGAAAGGTGATAGCCAGGTCACTACCGAGAGCAGTAAGCAGGGTTTATAGTTGGCTCCTAGCAACATTCAGATTGAATGGCCTGTGCTTTTACATAGAGCTATGGAGTTAGCTTTGAAGGGAACTAAGGCTTCTGATATCCCTTTATTTCCAGCCGAGACATCCATGGGTAGAACGGCTACCCCTTAACAATCCCACATCAGTGGAGTCAATTCCGCATAAGGAAAACCTGAAGGAGGACCTTTGAGGGTGGCCTTTGATACATTGGCCAGGGGACATAGTCCGAAGGCTCATAATGTTAAATAACCTTTTCTTTTTCTGGCTCTACTATACCGAATGAGGTTATTCAGAACCCACCAATACCCGTTGAGGATCTGACTGGTTTTGAGTCAATGCAAGGTATTGAAAGTTCTATAGAGGATGTGGAGCACCTAGTTGAGGATTCATCCTCTACTAAGGTACAAGCTTAATGTGTTTCTCTGTGTAACCTAATCCCTATCCAAATGATTTATGGATTAGTTTTCTTTGATAGTTTGGAATTCCCAAGGGGTAAAAAGCAAGGAATTCCATCGTGCAGCTAGGGATTCAGTGTCGTAATACCATCCCTGTATCCTTGTATTAGTTGAGACTTGGAGTAGTAGAGAGGAGGCCGATAAGTCTGTTCATCAACTTCCTTTTGGTTGGTGCATTTGTAGTGAAACAGTGGGTTTTTCAGGTGGAATATAGATTTTATGGCATGGTGCACACTCATCAATTTGTCATATTACCACCCACCAACAGTATATTTGTGTGGAGGTATGTCTGAATTGTATAGACCCTTGGGCTTATTGATCTTGGACTTTGAAGGGTCATGCTTTACGTGGGAATGATGTGGTGTTAAGGAACACATTAATCGTGCGGTGGCAAACTCAAAATGGCGGGTTATGCTTGATTTAGCCTCACTTGTCCGCTTGCCTGGGACAAAGTCGGATCACTCCCCACTATGGATCAGGCTCTTTCCTCATGGGGCTGGCACATTGTATAATCGCCCATTCCGGTTCCAAGGTGCTTGGTTACTTCACGAGGGGTTCTATCGCGTGGTGCAGGATAACTGGCAACATGGTATTGATTTAAAACAGGCCACAGCTTCGTTAGCAAATATTCTGCAAAATAGGAATAAACAGGTTTTTGGGCATATTTTGAAGAGAAAGCGTAGATTACTAGCCTGTTTGGCGAGGAATCGAGAAAGTTAGGGATAGAGGGGGATGTGAGAGCTCTGCGCTGATTACAGTGGAAACTTAGGTGAGAATATGAGACTGTTTTAGAACATGAGGAGGTCTTATGGTTTCAAAATTCTAGAACGGACTGGATTGCTGCTGGGATCGTAATACTAAATATTTCCATACAACCATAGTAATCCGATGGAGACGAAATACAATTACAAGTCTGAAGGAGGAGAATGGCAATTGGTGCTCTGACCAATTCAAGCATCACGGTCTGGCAATCAATTTCTTTAAATCACTGTATACTGAAGAGGCTAGCACTATAAGCATTTCGCTCCCCCGGGATAGATTTCTAGTGGTGGATGCTAATTGAAATGATGAGTTGAAACGGGTAGTTACTGGTGATGATATCCAAGTAGCAATGTTTATGATGGGACCCTGAAAAGCTCCTGTGTTAGATGGTTTCCAAGTAGTGTTTTATCAAAAGCAATGGACTGTTATCGGGCCCTCGGTTTGCAGATTTGCAAAAAGATGCTTTTGCCATGCAACATTTTGATGCGGACTTGAACAAAATTTTGATCGTGTTGTTATCGAAAGTACTGCATCCCTAGTCAATCAAGCAATTTCGCCTTATTAGCATTTGTAATGTGGCTTATATGAAGATTACAAAGATTTTTGCTAACCGTCTTTGATCAATGATGGAATCCTATGTAGGACCGAACTAAGTAAGCTTTGTCCCCTGGAGACAAATAACGGAAAACATTGTGGTGGTTCAAGCGGCAATGCATACCACGCATACACATAGCGGCTCTACGGGGTGGATGGCACTGAAAATTGATCTTGAGAAAGCATATGATTGGATTAGATGGAGTTTTGTCTAGGACACATTACAGCCAATATATTATTAAAAACAATTCCGACAACTTCAGGGGGGAAAGCGGTATTTACTTATTATAGAGATGGTGTGATTTGATTTTCTTAGTCAGCTCGTCTCCCAGCTGATATTATTGCTCTTATTATGGATTGTCTCTGATCTTCATCCATGCAAATATCATGCAATGGGTTAATTCGATTACAGAATCCTTCCGCCCTACGTGTGGCATATGCCAGGGTGATCCTTTATCCCCGTTTATTTTTGTTTTGTGTATGGAACGCCTGGCTCACCTTATCATAAGCGTTATGGATGATGGGCGGTGGCATCCTCTTGTGTTTGGGCAGGCCCAGCTTCACCTGTCATATATCTTTTTTGCGGATGATCTGTTACTTTTTGGTGAGGCTAGCTACCACCAAGTGACCATAACTCGAGATGTTCTAGACAAGTTTTGTTCTACGTCTGGACAAAAGTTGAGCACTGAAAAATCTCGCGTGTACTTTTCCAAGAATATCATGGCAAACCTCCAGCAGGGGTATCAATGGTGAACTAAGGTTCTCGTTGACAAATAATTCCGGAAGATACCTTGGAGTCAACCTTATTCATGCCCGGGTCTGTTGCTCCCACTTCTGGGTTATAGAGTGTTGAGTGGGTGGGTCCAAACACACATGGAGCCCACACCCATTTGGCAAGTCACACATGTGACTTAGAAAAGAAAAAAAAAGAGTGTGAGTGGCAGTGTGTGCGGGTGAGGCAGCAAAAAGAAAAGCAGCAGAAAAATTAGAGAAGGAGAGGCAGAGAGTTGACGAGTGAAGAGGAAAGAAAAAAGAGTTATGCTCCTCATATTTGCAAGCATTGATCGGATAGCAAATGAAGTCCGATCTTGATGAAATTTCAGTATGTTGTTCTCCTCTTCAAGCTCTACAAAGTGAACGGAGCTGATCGTTGAGAAGCTTCATGTTTCTGGGTATTAGTGTTATACCCATTTGGTGAGACCTACCCACTTCTCCTTTAATTTGTTGCTTGTAATCCACTAGTATAGTGATGAGATTGTTGTTGGAGCCAAGATATGTTGATCTTGATGTTGTCTTTGATGTGTTAGCCTCTAGTTTTATCTAGAGAGGAAGCTTGATTGTGAACCCATTATTGTTGATATAGTGGAGATTGACGGACTTCGGTCCCGTGGTTTTTACCCTGTGTTGGGGGTTTTCCACGTAAATTCGGTGTGTTGTGGTTGTGTTGTTGCTTGCTGCTCATTACTTGATTGCTAGCATCGGAGTTGCTTTAAATTGATATCTCATTTTGATTACGCAAAGAGGGGAAATTAATTGACTGGGTTATTCCGCTGCGCATTTGATCCCGGTTAATTGTTGTTGTGTTGAATTGGTGTGAATTTCCCCAACATAGAGGAGGCACTAGATGAGAAATTGGCTGGCTGGAAGGCAAATACATTGTCTTTTGCAGGACAAATCACCTTGGCTCAATCCGTCCTCCAAGCATTACCTACATATAGTATGCAAACCATGGTCGTCCTTGGTACGGTTTGTGCTACTTTAGATAAAAAAAACTCGAGCCTTCTTGTGGGGATCGAATGGAAATCAGCACAAAATGTCCTTGGTACGTTGGGAGACGGTGTGTCAGAATAAGCAAACCAGGGGGTTGCGGTCACGGAAACTGATACTACATAATGAAGCTTTAATTTTGAAGCTGGCCTGGGGCATGATATCCGGGCCGAATGCACTTTGGGTACGCATCTTGCGTGCGAAATACAAGACTGGTGATGGCATAATTCCGGTGGTTATGAAGAAACCCAGAATGTATCACATATGACGGGGAATTACAGTCTGCTGGGAGATGGTGTTAAAAGGGATGCTGCGGATTTTGGGGGATGGTTCTACGATTGAATTCTGGAAGGATGCCTGCGTGTCTAGGTTTCCTGCTCTTCTTACTTGATCGATTAGCCATACTTTGTCGCGCATCAGTGCAATTGGAATTGGGAATTATTTGAGCAATATTTACCTCGAAATGTTATCTTGAAGATTTCAAGCATGTTAGCACCATCACCATCAGGAGGGCAGAATACTGTTGCTTGGTTACATGACCCATCAGGTTTGTTCACTGCAGGCACTGCCTATCAATTACTTAATTCTCCATACTGTTTCCAATCCAGTGTTTTGGAAATGCTTATGGCGTGTGAAGATGCCATAATGACTGTGCTCCTTCATATGGTCGGTTGTGCAGGAATGCATTATGATTAACAGCCAAAGTGTCCGACGCCATATTGCCCATAACAATCGACATCCTAGATGTGGTATACATAAGAAAATAGTCTTACATGCTTTGCGTGGCTGTGGTCAAATCTCTACACTTTAGTGTACACTTATTCCTATAGCCAGCAGGCAGGTATTTTTGACTCAATCTCTTGTTCTATGGTTGGCCTGGAACCTAGATCTTAAACGTGGTACTATCGGGGGTGAAGCATGGGATGTGGTGTTTGCAACCGGCTTATGGTGGATATAGAAATGGAGGAATTTGTTGTTACTTTTGCAGTCTAACAGGCTTCATCCTTATGGCGCGACTTTCATTAAGGATAGAGCTAAGGAATATGAGCTTAGCTTCTAGACAATGATTAATTTGGCAGCACCACCGGCTGAACAAGTGGAAAGACTTATTTGCTGGAAAGTGCTATGTCCTGGGCGGTGGAAATTGAATGTTGGTGGTGCCAGACGGAATGTCGATGCTCACATCACGCGTGGTGGGATTCTTAGGGACTCCAATGGTACCTCGGTATGTGGCTTTACTTAGAACATTAGTATTGGATCAGTGCTTACGACTGAATTATGCATGTGCTTGATGGTTTGGCTTTAGCATGGGAGCTGGGGTGTCTCAGCTAGTTATTGAATCTGATTCATCCGCGGTAGTTGATATGGTGTCAAACAACCATAGGATGCAGGCACCTTGTACCTTTTTTTTTTTTTATGAAACGATGATTTTTATTGCTAATGATTACATCATAATACAAGTTTACGAATGCCATCGCACAAATGACATACCCTTTCTCAGCAACATTTATCCACTCCCTCTAAACATGGAGCGTTTTACAAGTCGTGCCACTCCACGACTTGATGCTATCTACACAAATAAGAATATATGATAATGAATAAGAAAAATTTGGTTGTTTCACTCTAATCCATGATAACTGTGAACACCCAAATTCGACCCACGAACCAAATTTGACCTACGATTGTTCCTCTAATTTAAATTTTGAGTATGCTCAAGCTATAAGATCAAAGAGATTATTTGATTTTTGGCTAAGACACACTTACAATTTGTTTTAGTGGAATGCATATATTTTATGAATTGGGATTTATATATTTGAACCTTAGGATTAATGAGATGATTTAATCTTAGGATAAAAATATGTTAAAGTCGAATTCATCAAAATATTTGTCTTATTTCATTTATTTGGGTTTTCTTGTTTTTTTTTCCAATTATATTGAGATGATTTATTTTTGGGTTAAGGATAAATTAGGAGGCCTAAGTTAGTGGAATGTGGACTTTCCAGAGTTAATCAGCCCATAAACATATTACTTGCAGACTAATTTTAGCTCTGATTTTCGTGGAAAATCAGAATTACATCATTCTTTAATGGGAAATGTGTTTTTGGTATGATTTGTGCATAAAATGGGGATTTAATGTGTTTCAATCAATTAGGAGATGATTGGGAAGAGTAGTAATCAAGAAAAGAGATGGTTCTGGGTTGATTAAGTGTTGATTACGCGGTGGAATCAAATCAGAGAGGAATTAGAAGAAACCGGGAGCAAAAAAGGAAAGAACGAATGGGCACAGAGGAGCCGGGCGGCCATGGAGGGATGACCGCCAGGTCCAAGCGGCCATCCACTGATGACCGCCGGGCATAGCGGTCATGGGTGCCCAGATTGCCTGATTTCCTTCGATTTCGTCCCTAATTTGATTCTACAAGATTTTGGCCCAAATTTTTGGCTATGACCTTGGTCATTAAGATGGTCCATGCCCCTACACACCCCAGAACTCTACAAAATAGAGCCTTCCATTCACATTTCAAGAGATCAAGCTCTCATTTTACACACACTTCCTACAAGCTTTGTTGCTTGGAGAAACTCTACTTCTCCAAGCCTAGAAATCTTTTTTTAGACAGAAACTCTAGAGGAATTTTGTGGGAGGCATAAAAAATAATCCAGTAAGGGTAGATCAAGAGGGGGCTAACAATTGAGCTAAGGAGTGGAAGAGAGTGGGTAGAGAACACAACCCAATCAAAGGTGCTAGAGGAGGGCTACAAGAGGTATTCCTAAACCCTTTGATTTTATCATTTGCTTGATGATTTGATGATGCCTTTGATAATGTCATTGCTATGATGTTACAACAAGAACTACGTGTGCTCTGAACTCAGTCGCCGGGGTACGTAGGTGGTCTCTAGTGGTGGAGACTCAAGCCCAAATATTTTTAATTCTCTTTTTGTTTCAATTTTATCATTTATGTGATTTGTTTCCACACTGTACATACACTTACACAAGGCATACAAATATTCTTCAATTGCACAAAGTTTTGGCCAACATGGATGGGTGCCTAACACCTTTCCATCCATGACAAATCCCCGGGTCCATTATCTTTGGTTCGCTAATCAGTTGCTCTGAATGGAGTCATTGGGATTCAAGAACAGTTTTTTCCCGATTTTTGTCCAATGATAAAATTCGGGTGGTGACTCCAAAGATAATGGGTGTTGGTTAAGAAGAAGGTGTAAAGTGAAAGGTGAGGAGACCCAATTGATTTTGGGTCGGGTTCTCACAGTTGGCGACTCCGCTGTGGACTTTGAGGGTTTAAGAAACTTTGTGCGATCGTCGAATTTTGTGTGCCTCTTTATGTGTTATCATAAGTACCTTGCATTCATGATGATTGATCTAAAGCCTCTACCATAAGAGGGCAAGGGAATCCAAGTCCCCTATAATGCTTTCTTCAAGTGATAATGGCTTGAGTGAACCCGTTTCTCGATGCTTAGTAATGATGGGGATTAATGGGCCTTGGACCTCACGCGATATCCATTATCACATGTGAGTTGGCTAAAGTATTCCCTAGCGGCAATCTTTATCCCCCAACCTGCTGAATGCCCTAAGCATCTCATGCATGATGAATCAATAAGTGATACGTGCATTTTGTGTGATTATTGTTGTGGATTCAAGTATGTGTAAATAGGAAAGAGTATAGTAGAAAAAAAAATCCATTGGGCCCGCCCCGCACCGGCAAGGGGCGCTGCCCCTTGACCCCGCCGTGCTAACCCAGCGTAGGGTGCTATATTGCGTAGTGTGAATTGATGAGTCTAGTAAACGAACTCTGAGGAGTAGGTATACATGTTTAAGCCGATGTTAGATTTTTGGTGTTGTTTCCTAGTTGACACATATGTTCAGTCGGTCTACCTTGTCTTAGGGAATTCACATTTGCATAGATTGAGCATTGAATTACATGCTTTTCAAAGCATAAAACACAAATTCGAGTTAGAGTATCTCACTTTTTTAAATACTTATCATTTTGGGCTTGAGTCTTGAAAGAAAGAAAAAGGAAGAAATGTTTTGAAAGAATAATGAAAAATGTTTTTGCGAATGTATCCCACCATACTTTCCATTTTCAAATGTCTTGGAATTAAACAAAGCTTGAGTCTAGGATCCCTGATCACCATAAACTCTATCATTAGAATTGAACCCTTAAGACACCATGGGTGAGCAGTGCTTTGATTGGAAGAGGATGGTGAAGACATTAGGGATGATGGATACATCACAAGTTGATGATCCAGTAGACAAGGAAATAGTGAAGATATTGGAAATCATGAAGGTACCCTATGGCAAAAGGTGAGAAGAAGGGAGAAGCAGTGTTGAAGCATCGACTTAAGACACCGAGGTGACTTTGGCCCTTCTTGTGAGAGGAGATATAAGCCCAGTATTTATGGCAGAAGAAGTGAGATGGGATGACCTGGTTGGGCCTTCTCGCGACAGGAGATGTAAGCCCCAATATTTATGGTAGAAGAGGGGAGGTGGGATGACTTGGTTGGGCTTTCTCGTGAGAGGAGATGCAAGTCTAGGTACTCTCCCAAGGATGATGTTATAAGCCCCGATGTTGTTTGTGAATCAAGTTGATGAGTCGAGCTGGTGAGCCGAGTTGATGAGCTGAGTGAAGACACCAAGTAGAGTAGCAGATTCGAGTTGTCAAGTTGAGATGCTGAGTTGGGCAGCCAAGGAACTGAGATGCAAAGCTAAGCCGAGCTAATGAGAGTTGAATCTACGAGCCAAGACAAACCAAAGGGGCCTTCTCATGGGAAGAAATATAAATCCCAATTTTGGGAGAGAAACAATGAAGAAGAACACGGGAAGAAGATGAGATGAGATAAGGTACGGTGAGGAGATAAGAATTGGGGAGAAATAATGATTCGAGCCTTCTTGTGAGAGGAGATATAAGCCTCAGTATTTATAGTATAAGAGGTGAGATGAGTGACCAGATTGGACCTTATTCAAGGACGGAGATGTAAAACCCAGTTTCTATTTGTGAGCTGAGTTGATGAGCCAATATGAGAAGCTGAGAAAAGAACCATAAGATGGAAGACCGAACTAACAAGCTGAGTTGATGAGCAAAGCTGGGGTATCGAGTGGGGACATTACCATTGGGCCTTCTCAAATGAACGAGATGCGAGCCCCAGTAATTGGAAAACAATGAGGATGATGGTGAGAACGATGACCGAGACACGATGGGAAGACAATGGAGAGGGTTAAGAGATAACGGTGAAAATGACAACGGAGATGATGCATTCCAAGGGGTGAACAAGAAGTGCAAGTGAGAGTCAATCGGAAACCATAGACCAAATTTCTAAGTATGGATAGATTGATGACTGAGAATTGGGAGAGGCAGTGTATTTTCTCTTTAGAGTCTAGAAGTTGAGTCGAGTCAAAAGGGGCGATAGTTAAGTTCTATGTCCAACAATCAACAATGTCATTCTTTGATTTTTCACACAAGGAATAAAACTCTAATTTCGTTTATCCTCTGTGTGTATGTGGCAAAGTGTGTATGACTTTATGATATTCTATTGGATCAATCTAGGGGACCACAAAACAAACTACGAAGATCTGATTCTGTGAATGTAATCCCAAACACCTATCTTAAGCCACTTCCCAACACATACCCGATTTGACCTTTAAATACGTATCCAACCCATCCTCCATTTTGACCCCATCAAACCCACCATGAACACTTGTCTAGAAAAGTTGCTCCCTAAAAGTAAACCTAGTTTATAAAGGTGATGCAAACAAGGGTGCACCAAGCACAATAAGAGGAGATGATGACAAATTAATTAAGCTTCAAGGATCAATTACCAATGAGTCCTCAAGACTGTTCAAACATCACATGCTGCCAAATATATATGCTCGAAACTGTCACTCCCCTTGAAGAGAAAATGAAAAAAAAAAAGAGAAAACAAAAAAAGAGGAAAAATGAGGAAAGTGAAGTGACCTTAGTTCTTGAATGCTGATTCATCACCCGTTCCGTGAATGGGAAGAAGAAGCCATAAATGAAGAAGACAAGTGTTCTCCCACTACCTTCAGCCTTCCATTAAACATCATTTTACGAAACATCCACTATCTCTAGCTGTCCACTAAAACACTTTATACCAAATAGCACATCCACAGTTACGTAAGCAATCCGGCAACGTGCCCGGTCTACAAATTGTGGTTCCCAGGTTGGTTAATGGAAAGATTAGAGTCACTGCTAGATAGGCATACCACACAGTTAGTTGTATTTCCTCTTTTGTAGTCATAAGGCCTCTCTTGTTGACTTGTATTTCTTGAAGTTATAGTTATCAATCGAGTCTGCCTCTCTCAAGAAGATTCATTGTGAATTCGGTCATCAATTGTCATGTTTCTTCGATGGTCTCTCAAGCACACTATGATTCTTGGATTTCCCACTAACTCCTCAGTGAAATTGATAGTCTACCTCTCCATTAGTCGTCCGAGTATACCCAGCCCGAGTGGTCTTGATCTTGCCCAAACTTCATGGTCTCCATACTCTGTGTCTATGGTTACTACTCCCACAAAAAGAGAGAGAGAAAAAGAAAAAAGAGAAAAGAAAGGAAAAGTCCGCTAGGTTGAAAACCCGAAAGGGCGGCCTAAGCAAAAGTTAGGATAAGCCTGCTAGGTTGAAAACCCACATGGGCGGCCTAGGCAAAAGTTAAGGCTAAAGGAGAAGTGGGGATAGTAGCCAATGACAAAGGGCATCCGCGTGGTAGATGACATCGCCTTGAAGACAATTCCTCTCATTAGAGACAAAACTACTTGGGTAGTCATACACGACCATCTGGGCATGTCACCCCGTCCATTCTTCAATAGGGTATCCATTCATCCATTGATTTAGCTTTCTGAGATGATTATTTGTCTATCAAACCTTTCAACAAGGAATGCTCACCCTTGGGGTCCTAATTAGAATTTGAGGTGAATGGGTTCACAGTCACTGGGAATCTTTTTCTTTGAAACTTTGGAGTTTTTGATGGGATAACTCGCTCTTTCTCAAGTTGCTTAATTTTCACCATGGCTTGAATGATTTTCAATTCTCATGCACCATATTGGGGGCACATGCATCCAAACGCATCATGAAACTTGCATCGAAATATGTAGAATTAGGAAGCACTTGCATCCAAGGGGAAGGGGGAGAAAGAAAGAAAAGAAAAGGGAGAACGGGAGATAGAGAGGGAAGAAAGGGAAAGAGAAGAAAACAGAGAAGACAAGAGATAGAGAAAAGGGGAGAGACGAGAAGAGAGGTGAGAAAGAGAGAAGATGAGAGGAAAAGAAACGACGGGTGTAACGCCCCGAATTTTCATAATTTGATTTTTTGGAAATTTCAAAATTTTTATTCCAATTTTGCCCTTGAGGAATTTCCGGATTTTTGGACAAGGGAATAAATTATTTTACCTTAGTTATATTGGAATTAAGTCGAAGGTATGACGGGTTCGGCTTTTGCTGGAGTTTAATCGGGTTTCGGAGTTGAGAATTAAACCTAGATGTGGATTCACCGAAACTACGACGTTTTGGTAACTGTTAAAAAAAAAATAAATAAATAAAATAGCGCATTGACCAGGCAGGGGTTGACCGCGCCTAAGCGGACGACGGGTCGTCCACTAGGGCGGCCAACCCTAGCCCGATTCCTTTCTTTTTTTCTCTTCTTCTTCTCTTTTTTTTTCTTTTCTTTTTCCCTTCATTTCTTCCCCAGCCGCCGTCGGTCTCATCTCCATCTTTTCTCTCTCTCTTCCTCTTCTCTTCCTCCTCACTTCTTTCTCCCTCTTTTCTTTTTCCGAGCCTACAACTTTCTCCTCTCGTCTCCTCTCTCACGCCTCCGACACCACCACCTCATCATACCTTCTTCGCTTGCCACTCCACACCGTCGGCCGTGGCTGTGTCGCCGTCTGCCAGTAGAAGGGGAGGGAGGAAGTTGAGTCGAGCACGACTCGGGGTACATCTCGTCCCCTCGCCGCCGCCTCTGGTTTTGTCGCTGGTAAGCCTCACGCTCCCTCTCTTTTCTTCCGATTTGGATTGGTTTGGGTTAGTTTGTTTGATTGAGTTTGTGTGGGCGTGGGTTCTCTTGTGGCGGTGGGCTAGGTGCTGGTTGGCAGTACGACTTGGTGGATTCAATCGGGTTGGGATTGCTTGCGTGCGTGTGGTTGGTGTTGGGTGTGTTGTTCGCTGTCGGGGTGTTACTGTGTGGTGCGTGACTGAGGGTGTGTGTTCCGGCAGAGAGGTGCTCGGGTGTGTGTGTATGATCCTCCGGCAGAGGAGTTGTGGTTCGGGTTTGGCAGTGAATTTTTCGGGTAAGAATTTTTTTCTCAATCTTTCTTTTCCTTGAATCGTGTTAGAGATCAGTGGGTATTGTTTTGATTGAACGGATGTTTGGTTGAGTGAATACGATTTGGGTGCTGTTTATGGTTTATGGCAGATTTCTTGTGGTTGTTGGTGGAGTTCCGGCGAGGTCACCGGAATCCGGCGAGGCTCGGGAATTTTCCGGCGAAGGTTCGGGTTTTTTTCCCGGCATTAAACGGTATTGTCCCAATGTGTAATTTGGAGTGTTAATCTTATTCTTGGCATGTAATTATTAATGTAGAAATAATTGTTGTACCGGGATTTAAGTTATTTAGTGGAATAACGTATGTGGGGTTATGTGTATGTATAACCGGGAATTTACCGACACGGGTAGAACCATAGGCCGGGAATCTTTGGCTTGGATTGACCTTGGACTTAAGTAACGGGCTTTGAGCCCAATCCTATAATTGGTTAAATAAGGACTTAAGGAAGTGGGCTTTAGGCCCGGAAATAGAATTTGGGCTTAGATTGGGCTTTAGGCCGGAAACTCGTAAAGGACATAATGAGTGGGCCATAGGCCCGAGAATTACTTATTGGACTTAGTTGGGCGTAAGCCCGGTAAACCTTAGGTCCCGATACTCAGAGTTTTGGTGAGGGAACATCATGTCGGGTTTAGACCCGGGAATTTTATAAATGGCTAACTAGGGACGGGTTTAACTCAGTTGAGCATTATAGTTACATGCATGCACGTCTTTATTGTTATTGTTTGTAATTTGTTGTGTGTGCCGGTATTCAGGCACGGGTAATACCTCGGGAGCTGGAGGATCTGTTTTGGGAAAAGCTCCACAGGACAATCGTCGTTGAGGTGACTTTTTACGTCTTTTTATGTCTGTATGCATGAGCTTGTTGGACTGGTCTGTTTGAGTTGCATGCTTGTTTGCTAACATGCTGTGATCCGTATTGTGTGCCTAAGTGTACCTTTTGCTTATGAGCTGGATATTTGGTTTGTTATGGATTATAACATGTGGTGTGATTCTGGGTGTTTTGTGTGATTTATTGTGGGTCGGTGACCCGGTTATCTGATTGAGTTGTTTTTATCACACAACCCTGTTAAATCACAATCTCTTGGCACACATGAACTCATAATTTGTGAATAAGAATAATGTACAGTAGAAGTTAGGCTACTGTGTACTGATGACCGGTTGGTTCGAGCGGGAAGTGATACCCCTCGGGTTTGCTTGCGGAATAGCAAGTGTTATGCGGATTTGCATATGGGTCTGTAATGACCGGTTCTACCTCCCTCCCTCTACCTCCCCATTTCTATCTCCCTCTTTCTCTCTGTCTCTCTCTCTCTTCGTCTATGGATATATTTGGGCTTCGAGCCTGGTTTTATTTGGGCTTATGCCTGGTTATCTCATGAGACGGGACCAAGCTCGACGCACACAGTAGGGGCCCTGAATAATAAATTATAATAAGAAAACTGAACACACAACAGATGGAGAATAATGAACTGTTTGCTTGATTGGTTTGGCATGTTAGTACTGGTAGTTGTATGTTGCTTACTTGTCTTGTTACTCTTCTTTCCTTTCGGACTTGATCTGCACACCTTCATAATTAGATTTATATTGCTCACTGCGTAGGCGACTCACATAATCGCCAACGTTGTTTTTCAGACTTTAGATAGCGTGCAGTCCTTTCCTTCCTTTCCCGGAGTACGGACGGGGTTTTCTCAGCAGGTAGCTGTGCTCGATTTCCCGGTTGGATCCATAGAGCCGGCATGCATATCATTTACTTTTGCTATTTTATATTTTATCATAACTTCTGCTGCATTGGGTTTATTGAGATGTCACTTTTGATTTTGATTACATTATCGGCGGGTTGCCGGGATTTGATATTGATGATGTTTCGGCAGAATGCCGGGTTGTTTTGTGGCTTGTTAAACCGGATTGTTTTGTTCTTTATGACATCACGTTTTATTGAGAATTTTGGATAATGTTTTTGATATTGAATTTCGTGTCCTGGGTTTCAAGGGTATTTTGGTAATTTCCTTGAGTCTAAGTATTTTATTGTTAAATTGGGACACGGGTGTTTCAGCTTGGTAGCGAAGCAGGCTTTAGATCCTTGGTTTCAAAAAGTATTTTAAACTGCGTTTTCAAAGTGGTTTCTGTGTTTAAGCCTGTTTCCGGATTTATGATTTTAAAAGTGTTTTTGACTCATTTGCATTCATATAGGTGTTGATATGGATCACCAGGGGCAGCACAATGCTGAGGATGACGCCGCTACTCATGTCTCCAAAAAAGTGTCGGTGATGCAGGTTCCCGTTGGTCAGGGGAACAATAATGCAGCAGAGAATAATGCTGCAGGTGGTGGAGGACAGAATGTTGTGCCTCCTATTATAGACCCAGCGTTCCAGCAGTATCAGGCTTTTCTGCAGTGGCAGCAGTTCCAGCAGTTCCAGCAACAGCAGCAGGGTGCCCAGCAAGTGGTATGGAGAGTGGGTATAAGCACATGAATAAGTCTGCAGTTAAGGAATTCTCAGGTGAAGAGGGCAAAGTCAAGGAGTTTGATGATTGGTTTCGCCAGGTGGAGAATGTTCTGGAGAAGTTCACCTGTGCACCTGAGTAGAGGGCTCGATTAGCGGCACACAAGTTCACAGGGTATGCATTGTCATGGTGGCAGGAACTTGTGGCCAACTTACCTAAGCCTGTGGAGATGCCTTGGGAGGATTTCAAGGAGAGATTCTACAAGGAGTTTCTTACTGTTGGTTTTCTGGAGGAGCAGAAGAAGCATTTTCTTGAGGTGAAGCAGGGACTAGATGAGATAGTATCAGCTTTTAGGATCTGGTACAGCATCCTTCTCTCTTATGCTAGGGAGTTTGTGCCCGATGAGGTGACCAAGTGTAGGCGGTTTGTTAACGGCTTACGTACTGAGTTGGCGATGGCTGTGGCTGGTTGAAGGCACAAGACTTGGGAGGCAGTTTGTGCCGCTGCTTTTGATGCTGAGAGAGTTCAGTTGATCGGGAAGGAGGCTCGGGCAGCCGAGCAGAGGAAGCAGCCATCTGCTTCGGGACAGAAGAGGCAGTATTCTGACACCGGAGGTGCAGATTATTCGGTTGGACAGAGTTCTTCTTATCAGGGTTCGAAGAAGTTTCGAAGGCAGAGTTATCAGGGTGGACCAGGCAGATCCTCGGGAGGACGGTCCTATCAGTCTGGCTCTCGAGGACGGGGTTCCTCGGCACGGTTCTCGGGTACATGTTGGTATTGCAATACGCCGGGACACCAGAAGTCATCTTGCTACAAGTGGATGAGGGATAATGGTGGCAGTGGTTCTCAGTATACAGTACAGAGTTCCGTGGCTAGTGGTGCTGTTTCTTCTGGTCCGAACAGGGGTGGCGGACAGCAGGGTCGTGGTCGTGGAGGTTCTGAAGCTCCGAACCGCGGGGGTGCGACTCAGTCTGCTGCAGCTCCTAGGGTTTATGCCATCATCCGAGAGGAGGCTACTGATGCTCCAGAGGTTATAGCAGGTACCTTTATGGTTTTTGGACAGTTTGCACATGCTTTAATTGATCCAGGTTCAACACATTCTTTTGTATCACGTGTATTTATGACTACTTATAACATAGAGGATGATAACCTTAGTAGACCCCTAAGAGTCCGTTTACCCACTGGAGATATAGTAGTTGTTTATCGTGTTTGTAGAGATGTGTCGATAGAGTATGATAGTGAGGGTTTTCCTTCTGATCTTGCTGTCATGGATTTGGGAGAGTTCGATGTTATCTTAGGCATGGACTGGTTGTCCAGACACCAAGCAGTGGTTGATTGTTGGGCCAGAGAAGTGTCTTTATCTTCTTTGTTGGGGCGTAGATTGGTGTTTGTTGGAGAACGAAGAGTTCTATCAGCTGTTGTATCTCGGCCATCCAGGCTTTCAGGATGATCCGAGAGGGTTGTGATGCGTTTCTTGCTCATGTGGTCGATTCTTCAGTACCAGTACCTGGTGTGGAGGATATTCCTATTGTGCGGGAGTTTCCCGATGTATTTCCTGATGATTTACTGGGGTTGCCTCCGGAGCGGGAGGTGGAGTATACAGTTGACCTGGTACCGGGAGTTGCACCTATTTCTATACCACCCTACAGAATGGCTCCGGCAGAACTTCAGGAGTTGAAGAAGCAACTGGAGGAGTTGTTAGATAAGGGTTTTATTAGACCGAGCATCTCACCTTGGGGTGCCCCGGTCTTGTTTGTGAAGAATAAGGATGGCAGTATGCGGATGTGTGTAGATTATAGGCAGTTGAACAAGGTGACTGTGAAGAACAAGTATCCTTTGCCTAGGATCGATGATTTGTTCGATCAGTTGCAGGGTGCATCTGTGTTTTCGAAGATTGATTTGCGATCTGGTTACCATCAGGTTCGGATTGCAGAGCAAGACATACCGAAGACTGCGTTCCGCACTCGGTATGGTCATTATGAGTTTGTGGTTGTCCCTTTTGGTCTGACTAATGCACTGGCAGTGTTCATGTGTATGATGCAGCAGGTCTTCCATGAATTTCTGGACCGGTTTGTGGTAGTGTTCATTGATGACATCTTGGTCTACTCGAGTAGTAAGGCCGAACATGAGGACCACTTGAGGCAGGTTTTGCAGAGATTGAGAGAAGAACAACTCTATGCCAAGCTCAGCAAGTGTGAGTTTTGGTTGGATGAGGTTGCGTTTCTTGGACATATTGTGTCCGGTGAGGGCATTAAGGTGGATCCGGCCAAGATTAAGGCAGTCATGGATTGGGAGCCACCGAAGAGTGTATCTGAGATACGGAGTTTTCTTGGACTTGCTGGTTACTACCGGAGGTTCATTGAGGGTTTTTCCTTAATAGCGGGTCCCATGACTAAGCTGTTGAGGAAAGACTGTGCTTTTGTTTAGGATGACAGTTGTCAGAAGAGTTTTGAGGAGTTGAAGAGTCGGTTGACTTCTGCACTGGTTTTGACTGTTCCGAGACCCGGAGTGGAGTACACGGTGTTCAGTGATGCTTCTGGTCTGGGCTTGGGATGTGTTTTGATGCAGGAGGGTCGGGTGATTGCTTATGCCTCCAGGTAGTTGAGAACTCACGAGAGGAACTATCCGACCCATGATCTGGAGTTAGCTGCTGTGATCTTTGCATTGAAGATCTGGAGACACCATCTATACCGTGAGAGGTGTCGGATTTTCACGGACCACAAGAGTTTAAAGTACATCATGACCCAAAGAGATCTCAATATGAGGCAGAGACACTGGATTGAGCTTTCTGAAGGATTATGATTGTACTATTGAGTACCATCCAGGCAAGGCCAATGTTGTTGCAGATGCATTAAGCCGGAAGAGAGTGGTTGCTGCAGATGAGGACTCTATTTCTTATGCTTTGCCTTCGTTGGTGGAGCTGAGGTCGTTGGATGCACAGTTGGAAGTGGATGTCACTGGGGCGTTGTTAGACAGTTTGAGCATTCGGCAGACCTTGCGGGATAAGATCATAGAGTTGCAGTATGGTGATCCTCATTTAGCAGGTTGCGGGATAAGGCTCTCGGTGGAGAGAGTTCTAGTTTCTATGACCGGGAGGATGGTGCTTTGATGACCGGTGATCGGTTGTGTGTTCCGAATGTTGATGACTTGAGGAGATGGATTATGGATGAAGCGCATAATGCGCCGTATGCTATACATCCGCGTAGCACCAAAATGTACCAGAACTTGAAGAGTCATTATTGGTGGCCCGGGATGAAAAAGGATGTTGCGGAGTTTGTGGCTCGTTGTATGACTTGCCAGCAGGTGAAAGCCGAGCATCAGGCTCCTGCCGGCAAGTTGAGATCCTTGACTATTCCGCAGTGGAAGTGGGAGCATATCACTATGGATTTTGTGATCGGGTTACCGAGGACCCGGGGTCGACATGATGCCATCTGGGTCATTGTTGAAAGGTTGACCAAGTCAGCTCATTTCCTACCAATTCAGCAGACGGATACAATGGATAAGCTGGCGAGGTTGTATGTTTTGGGTATTGTTCGTCTACATGGAGTTCCACTATCCATTGTGTCAAACAGGGATCTGAGGTTTACTTCCCACTTCTGGAAGAGCTTGCAGTCAGCTTTGGGTACGAAGCTGAATTTCAGTACTGCATTCCATCCGCAGACCGATGGGCAGTCAGAGAGGACTATTCAGACGTTGGAGGATATGCTTAGAGCCTGTGTGCTCAATTTTAGCGGTTCTTGGGATGAGACATTACCGTTGGTTGAGTTTTCTTATAACAACGGGTTTCACTCCAGTATCGGTATGGCGCCATGTGAGGCTTTGTATGGGCGGAAGTGTCGTAGTCCGATCTGTTGGGATGAGGAAGGTCTGAGACAGGTGATTGGTTCGGACCTAGTCCAGAAGACTGTTGATCAGATCGAGGTGGTTAAGCAGTGCATGAGAGCTGCTCAGGACCGGCAAAAGAGTTTTGCCGATAAGCATCGTCGGGAGATGGAGTACAATGTAGATGACAGAGTCTTCCTCCGTGTTGCTCCCTGGAGAGGTGCTATCCGGTTTGAGAGGAAGGGTAAGTTGAGCCCTCGTTATATTGGTCCTTATGAGATCATGGAGCGGATTGGTCCGCTGGCCTACAGGTTGGCTTTACCGGAGGAGCTGTCGCGCATACATGATGTATTTCATGTTTTGATGCTGAGGCGTTATCGGTCTGATCCTAGTCATATTGTATCCCCGACAGAGGTGGAGGTTTCTGAGGATTTGACCTATGTGGAGGAGCCGGTTGAGATTCTAGCTCGGGAGGAGCGACAGTTGAGGAGTCGAGTTAATCCGATGGTTCGGGTTAGATGGAGCCGTCATTCTCCGAATGAGGCTACTTGGGAGGTTGAGTCCCATATGCGGAAGCAGTATCCCCATTTGTTTTGATGTTTCTTATCTTGTAATTTCGAGGACAAAATTTCCTTAAGTGGGGTAGAACTGTAACGCCCCGAATTTTCATAATTTGATTTTTCGGAATTTTCGAAATTTTTATTCCAATTTTGCCCTTGAGGAATTCCCGGGTTTTTGGACAAGGGAATAAATTATTTAACCTTGGTTATATTGGAATTAAGTCGATGGTATGACGGGTTCGGCTTTCGCTGGAGTTTAATCGGGTTTCGGAGTTGAGAATTAAACCTAGATGTGGATTCACCGAAACTACGTCGTTTTGGTAACTGTTTAAAAAAAAAAAAAAAAAATTAGCGCGTTGACCAGGCAGGGGTTGACCGCGCCTAAGCGGACGACGGGTCGTCCACTAGGGCGGCCAACCCTAGCCCGATTCCTTTCTTTTTTTCTCTTCTTCTTCTCTTTTCTTTTTCTTTTCTTTTTCCCTTCCTTTCTTCCCCAGCCGCCGTCGGTCTCGTCTCCATCTTTTCACTCTCTCTTCCTCTTCTCTTCCTTCTCACTTCTTTCTCCCTCTTTTCTTTTTCCGAGCCTACAACTTTCTCCTCTCGTCTCCTTTCTCACGCCTCCGACACCACCACCTCATCATACCGTCTTCGCTCGCCACTCCACACCGTCGGTCGTGGCTGTGTCGCCGTCTGCCAGTAGGAGGGGAGGGAGGAAGTTGAGTCGAGCACGACTCGGGGTACATCTCGTCCCCTCGCCGCCACCTCTGGTTTTGTCGCCGGTAAGCCTCACGCTCCCTCTCTTTTCTTCCGATTTGGATTGGTTTGGGTTAGTTTGTTTGATTGAGTTTGTGTGGGCGTGGGTTCTCTTGTGGCGGTGGGCTAGGTGCTGGTTGGCAGTACGACTTGGTGGATTCAATCGGGTTGGGATTGCTTGCGTGTGTGTGGTTGGTGTTGGGTGTGTTGTTCGCTGCCGGGGTGTTACTGTGTGGTGCGTGACTGAGGGTGTGTGTTCCGGCAGAGAGGTGCTCGGGTGTGTGTGTGTGATCCTCTGGCAGAGGAGTTGTGGTTCGGGTTTGGCAGTGAATTTTCCGGGTAAGGATTCTTTTCTCAATCTTTCTTTTCCTTGAATCGTGTTAGAGATCAGTGGGTATTGTTTTGATTGAACGGATGTTTGGTTGAATGAATACGATTTGGGTGCTGTTTATGGTTTATGGCAGATTTCTTGTGGTTGTTGGTGGAGTTCCGGCGAGATCACCGGAATCCGGCGAGGCTCGGGAATTTTCCGGCGATGGTTCGGGTTTTTGTTCCGGCATTAAACGGTATTGTCCCGATGTGTAATTTGGAGTGTTAATCTTATTCTTGGCATGTAATTATTAATGTAGAAATAATTGTTGTACCGGGATTTAAGTTATTTAGTGGAATAACGTATGTGGGGTTATGTCTATGTATAACCGGGAATTTACCAACACGGGTAGAACCATAGGCCGGGAATCTTTGGCTTGGATTGACCTTGGACTTAAGTAACGGGCTTTGAGCCCAATCCTATAATTGGTTAAATAAGGACTTAAGGAAGTGGGCTTTAGGCCCGGAAATAGAATTTGGGCTTAGATTGGGCTTTAGGCCGGAAACTCGTAAAGGACATAATGAGTGGGCCATAGGCCCGGGAATTACTTATTGGACTTAGTTGGGCATAAGCCCGGTAAACCTTAGGTCCCGATACTCGGAGTTTTGGTGAGGGAACATCATGTCGGGTTTAGACCCGGGAATTTCATAAATGGCTAACTAGGGACGGGTTTAACTCAGTTGAGCATTATAGTTACATGCATGCACGTCTTTATTGTTATTGTTTGTAATTTGTTATGTGTGCCGGTATTCAGGCACGGGTAATACCTCGGGAGCTGGAGGATCTGTTATGGGAAAAGCTCCACAGGACAATCGTCGTTGAGGTGACTTTATACGTCTTTTTATGTCTGTATGCATGAGCTTGTTGGATTGGTCTGTTTGAGTTGCATGCTTGTTTGCTAACATGCTGTGATCCGTATTGCGTGCCTAAGTGTACCTTTTGCTTATGAGCTGGATATTTGGTTTGTTATGGATTATAACATGTGGTGTGATTCTGGGTGTTTTGTGTGATGTATTGTGGGTCGGTGACCCGGTTATCTGATTGAGTTGTTTTTATCACACAACCCTGTTAAATCACAATCTCTTGGCACACATGAACTCATAATTTGTGAATAAGAATAATGTACAGTAGAAGTTAGGCTACTGTGTGCTGATGACCGGTTGGTTCGAGCGGGAAGTGATACCCCTCGGGTTTGCTTGCGAAATAGCAAGTGTTATGCGGATTGGATATGGGTCTGTAATGACCGGTTCTACCTCCCCCTTTCTATCTCCCTCTTTCTCTCTGTCTCTCTCTCTCTTTCTCTATGGATATATTTGGGCTTCGTGCCTGGTTTTATTTGGGCTTATGCCTGGTTGTCTCATGAGACGGGACCGAGCTCGACGCACACAGTAGGGGCCTTGAATAATAAATTATAATAAGAAAACTTAACACACAACAGATGGAGAATAATGAACTGTTTGCTTGATTGGCTTGGCATGTTAGTACTGGTTGTTGTATGTTGCTTACTTGTCTTGTTACTCTTCTTTCCTTTCGGACTTGATCTGCACACCTTCATAATTAGATTTATATTGCTCACTGAGTAGGCGACTCACATAATCGCCAATGTTGTTTTTCAGACTTTAGATAGCGTGCAGTCCTTTCCTTCCTTTCCCGGAGTACGGACGGGGTTTTCTCAGCAGGTAGCTGTGCTCGATTTCCCGGTTGGAGCCATAGAGCCGACATGCATATCATTTACTTTTGCTATTTTATATTTTATCTTAACTTCCGCTGCATTGGGTTTATTGAGATGTCACTTTTGATTTTGATTACATTATCGGCGGGTTGCCGGGATTTGATATTGATGATGTTTCGGCAGAATGCCGGGTTGTCTTGTGGCTTGTTGAGTCGGATTGTTTTGTTCTTTATGACATCACGTTTTATTGAGAATTTTGGATAATGTTTTTGATATTGAATTTCGTGTCCTGGGTTTCAAGGGTATTTTGGTAATTTCCTTGAGTCTAAGTATTTTATTGTTAAATTGAGACACGGGTGTTTCAACGGGAGAGAGAGAAAAAAAGAGGAGAGAAAAGAGAGAAAGAGGAAAAGGAGAGAGAGGAAGAGAGAGAAAAAAAGGAAAAACATATCATAAATACCTGCATCTAAAAAGAAACATGTAGAAGCTAGGGGCACCCTCATGCATTGAAAAAATAAACATACTGTAGACATCCTCATGCATCACTTACATGTAAAATATGGGTTCCTTGATAAAACAGATTTGATTTGGGAACAAATGATCCATGAGAGAGACAACGCCATAAACTCATCACTTAATGTATGCTTACATTCCCTAGAGTTGTTAACCAAATGGGCATGGTATGTCTGAATCTTGTAGATAGTGAAGATTGTAGACAAGGGGCATGTCATGCCTTGTTTTTCTGACTCGTCGAGTTGACATCACGCAACAAAGGCACATCTGCCTTGAGGTTAATCTTGCACCATGACATTAGAGGCACGACGGGCCTAGAATCCGTGTTAATGAGGTTATAAGGGGCATGCTACTGAACTTTGATTGATTGATTTCCCAGGGGCACGGCGGGCCCATTTATTTGACTATGACTAGAAAATGTAGATCACCTATTTGACTGTGGGTTGGGACACCCGGGATGATTGTGAACTAGGGGCATGCTAAACGTCGTCTTCAAAATCATGACTAGATGATGTTGGCGGCATCATGCTCCATCTTGAGAAAACCAAACCAGGGGCATGATGTGCCCGCATCTAGGCAAGGGGCACGACACACCCCACCTCCTTCAAACCCACTAGGGAACCCAAGGACACGAGAGACATGAACCGTAGACACACCCAAACCGTGAGATGAGAGAATCCAGATGTGAGGGAACCAGATGAGAATTAAACACGAGGGGAGTGAGGCGAACCAGACGATGAGGAAACCCAAAAATAAAAGTTGAGACAACCAAAAGCCGGGATCTAATTCCCGCAAACCATAAGAGAACCCAGATATGAGAAATTAGGAGAGGAGTGAACCTAAAGCCGGGAACCAGTTCCCGCAAACTGTGAGATGAGAGAAAACCTTGAGGGAATCTAGATGTGAGGAAACCCAGATGAGAGTAAACCTTGGGGGAAGTGAGTCAAATAGATAAGAGGGGAACCAGGAGTAGAGCAAACCCAAAGTCGGGACCCAGTTCCCGCAAACCTTGAGAGGAGCCCAAAACTAACCAGACAAGAGGATACCTTGAGAAACCAGATGCGAGGGAAACCAGAAGAGAAACAAAACTAGAGATGAGCAAAATAGAAGCCGGGACCCAATGCCCACAAACCGTGAGAAGAGAGAATCCAGATATGAGGGAACCTAGATGAGAGTAAACCTGAGGGGATTGAGACATGAGAGAAACTAGATATGATTGAACCCAATTTAGAGGAGACCTTGAGGGGACCAAGACACACCAGACATGAGGAAAACCAGTAATAAACCAAACCAGAGTTGGGTATCTAGAAGCCGAGACCCAGTTCCACAAACTTTGAGACACAAACCAAAGCCGAGGACCCAGTCCCCACAAATACAAAGCCGAGGAACCGGTTCTCGCAAACCATGGGATGAGATGATTCCCACAAAGTCGAGGACCTGGTTCTCACAAACTCCAGAATGAGATGATTCCCAACAATCAAACCAAAAAATACCGAGTACCCCAAGGAGGACAATAAAATTCCTAGTTAGCAAAGATGAGATGATTCTTTGTTGATGAACCGATAGATGAGATGATTCTATCACAACCACGGGATGAGATGATTGTCGACATTCACAACCTGGGATGAGATGATTCCCACAAAGCTGAGGACTCAGTCCTCGCAAACCCCTAGATGAGATGATTCCCGGCAACCAACAACCTTCAGGATGAGATGATTCTTGAAGTGGAGCACGGGGTGCTCCAACCATTAACACACACCTTTCACATCAAAACCATTCAAATTTGGTTGTTCCTTTCTTGCGTTGTTTCATTCTTAGTTTCTAAGGACTCATCAACGAGGGGCATCTGTGAACACCCAAATTTGACCCACGAACGTTCCTCTAATTTAGATTTTGAGTATGCTCAAACCATAAGATCAATGAGATGATTTGATCTTTGGCTAAGGCACACTTAGAATTTATTTTAGTGGAATGTATATATTTTATAAATTGGGATTTATATATTTGAACCTTAGGATTAATGTGATGATTTAATCTTAGGATAAAAATATATTAAAGTCTAATTTATCAAAATATTTGTCTTATTTCATTTATTTGGGCTTTCTTGTTTGTTTTTGTTAGAACAATAGCCCTTCGCTAGAGGGGGGGTGAATAGCGATAATCGAATAAAAACGAAATAAGCAGGAATTAAATGCGGAATTGAAAGAATGAAGGACACAAGCAATTTATCCTGGTTCACACACACTCTACTAGTGTGGCTAATCCAGCCCTTCAAGTCTCACTTGAAGATTTCACTATCTACGTTAAGCTTACACAAGGGAACTAACCTCCCTCAAGGTGTGTATAACAACACAATAATCACTCAGAACAAAAGACTCTCTCAAAGAGCAGGTATGAGTGTACAAGTGAAGCTCTAAAAGGCAACTCTCAAATCCTCAATAGGATATTGGCTCAATAAAGATTTTGATGAATGTATGGAATGAATGCTTGAATGTTGAGAGTTGATTAGCTCTAAAACATAGCCAAAAATGCTCAATTTGTAGCTCTGAAAAGTTATAGAGCCGTTTGAAATCCACCCAAAAACAGCCTTAAACAAAACATGTTGGGTGCTGAAAAGTTATCTGCTACAACGGCAGAACATCGATGTTTTGCCTACAAACATCGATGTTTAGCCAACAATTTTAAATTATTGTTCCAACGGCTAGTAGAACATCGATGTTTATATGAGCAACATCGATGTTTTCATGCACAACATCGATGTTCTCAAATACAACATCGATGTTTTTTTAGCTTCGCAAAAATATGATAAAAAGGGTCTATGCCAGAACATCGATGTTGGAAAATGAAACATCGATGTTTTGTGAAACATCGATGTTTAATTGGTCAACATCGATGTTTTTTGGCTTCGGCAAAATTATGTTTCAAAGACAGTTTTCATGAACATCGATGTTGGATTGTAAACATCGATGTTTTGACCAACGGTCACAAGAACATCGATGTTTTGTAGTCCAACATCGATGTTTTTCCGCTTCTGCCAATTTTTGTAAAAATGCTTGGAATCAAGAACATCGATGTTTATATCATAACATCGATGTTATTTTGGCTCGGCAAAAATCCTTTTGAAATGACTGGAAAGAAACATCGATGTTTCAAATGGGAACATCGATGTTATGTCTAATTTTAAAAACAACGGTCACTAGAACATCGATGTTTGGGATTCCAACATCGATGTTATTTGCCTACTGCCTATTTTGAAAAAATTGTGCAAAGGCAGGAACATCGATGTTTAAGTTCACAACATCGATGTTCTTGGCTCGGAAAACATTTATATGCATGGAAATGTGTTATGTGATGCATGAGCAAATTTTATCTTATTTTGAGCCAATGTCCTATAAGAGTTGAGTGTTATACCTTGTACAATTTATGAATCTAACTCTTCTTTACTTGGCTCTTCTATCTTGTGCTCATTCACTTTGATCCTTTGCTCTTGAATGGTTTCTTGTGCTTGAGGATTGGTTTGACTTCATTTCTTTTTGCTTCTTCTTTGTCATGATCTTGAATTGGTTTGTCAATTATCAAAACCTGCAATGAATCATGAGTTCTAACAGTTTTTACCTAATTATACTGAGATGATTAATTTTTAGGTTAAGGATAAACTAGGAGGCCTAAGTTTGTGGAATGTGGACTTTTCAGAGTTAATTAGCCCATAAACACATTACTTGCAGACTAATTTTAGTTGTGATTTACGTGGAAAATCAGAATTAAATCATCTTTTAGTGGAAAATGTGTTTTTGGTATGATTTGTGCATAAAATGGAAATTTAATGTGTGTCAATCAATTAAGAGATGATTGGGAGGAGTAGTAATCAAGAAAAGAGATGATTCTGGGTTGATTAGGGGTTGATTATGCAGTGGAATCAAATCAGGGAGGAATTAGGGGAAACCGGGAGCATAAAAGGAAAGAACGAATGGGCACAGAGGAGCCAGACGGCCATCCATTGATGACCGTCGGGCTTGGTAGCCAACCAGCAGACGACCGCCGGGCATGGCGGTCATGGATGCCCAGATTACCCAATTTCCTCTGATTTCGCCCCTAATTTGATCCTACACGGTTTTGGCCCAGATTTTTGGCTGTGACCTTGGTTATTAAGCTGGTCCATGCCCCTATACACCCCAGAACTCTATAAATAGGGCCTCCCATTCACTTTTCAAGAGATAAAGCTCTCATTTTACACACACTTCCTATAAGCTTTATTGCTTGGAGAAACTCTACTTCTCCAAGTCTAGAAATCTTCTTTTAGGCAGAAACTCTGGAGGAATTTCGTGGGAGGCATCAACAATAATCCAGTAAAGGTAGATCAAGAGGGGGTTAACAATTGAGCGAAGGAGTGGGAAGAAAGTGGGTGGAGAACACAACCCAATCTATGGAGCTAGAGGAGGGTTACAAGAGGTATTTCTAAACCCTTTGATTTTATCATTTGCTTGATGATTTGATGATGTGATTCCTGTGATGTTACAACAAGAACTACGTGGGCTTTGAACCCGGTCGCCGAGGTACGTAGGTGGTCTCTAGTGGTGGAGACTCAACCCCAAATATTTTTAGTTCTCTTTTTGGCCGAGCCACCCTTCCACCAAAAAATAAATAAATAATTCATATAATTAGATCTTCTAGGGAAACTGTTGGAATTCACACAGAAATGTATGTAAATCCCCATAACTTACTATTCATATCTCGGTTTAGGGTTAGTAGACTTGTAAACTGTTGGTAGAACTAACTAATGTAGGCTATTATTCACATCTGAGGAGCTTTGGAAAGGTTAAAACAACTCGCACTACCAATTTCTTAGCTGTTACTTACGGCTATTCCTTATAGCAGTAGTCTGCAAGGAAAAATAAGAATTTCCTTGCGAATTGCTTACGGTTCGACAATAAATGATTTTTTAATCTATCTTTCCGGTTTCCTTAAGATTTTGTCCGTAAGGAATCTCGGTAATTGCCCCAAAATATTTTCCGTCCCCAACTCCCCCTCTCTCACAGCTTTTATAATTTTTTTTTGAGAGAAACAGCTTTTATAAATTTAATAATTACTAATTTGGGTAAAGTGGCTGAAGTGTTGATACAAGGGCGTTAATGAAAGATGAATCCTGGGTTAATGCTTCGTATAAATTCATCTTTCACAATCTCTCACCTCCCATTTTACTTCTGTACATTCTCTCTCTTCCTCCTCTTTCTCTCCCCATCTCTCTCGTTTCTCTCCTTCTCATAAAACCCTAGTCGCCGCCGTCTTGTTTAGCTCCTTCCCTCCCCACTCTCTCCTCCGTCGGAGATTCCGATCGCACAACTCCCTCCCAAACCCTAGCTCCTGATCCACGTCCCTCTTCGTCGCCGTCGTCCCCAACTACTTCTCCGCCGACGACTTCGTCCGCTTCTACGGCAACCACACCGACCACGTCCGCCAACTCCTCCTCCTACGCAACGACGCCTTGGAAGACCGCTACAGCGTCTTGATTCAGTTCATCAACCAATCATCCGCCGAATATATGTTTTAGTCAGAATGAATTTCAACAAAATCATGCATATAACACTCATCTTAGTAATTAAAACATCCATTTTGTTATCAGAGTTATCAATTCACATTTGGATTTTGGTTAATGTTATTCCCAAGTACTGAAGCAACGACGCCTTGGAAGACCGCTACAGCGTCTTGATTCAGTTCATCAACCAATCATCCGCCGAATATATGTTTTAGTCAGAATGAATTTCAACAAAATCATGCATATAACACTCATCTTAGTAATTAAAACATCCATTTTGTTATCAGAGTTATCAATTCACATTTGGATTTTGGTTAATGTTATTCCCAAGTACTGACGGGCAACCAGCCAATTTTTCTAAGTCATACGCAAGAACTGTGTATGTGGATTTTGGTAAATTATAGAAAGAGGAGATTTAACTAGTACTATCGAAATGAGGCTTTATGGTGGTTGTATGAAAGCTTAAACAAGCCCATGCATGTTGGTAACTATGTTGAAATTTAATTTTGCTTCATGAAGAAAAAACAACTAGACTCAAGATCTTGCATTGTAATAATTTTTTGGGAGTGCTACCTTTAACTAAATAACCAACATTTTACTATAAGTTCATTTGTACAGGAGAAGCCCACCAAATTCATGCAGTCGTATTCATGATTCATCTTGTATTAAGTAAAATAAAATCATTACTGAAAAAGCTAACTTAAGGTGACCAACATATATAAGTTACGATAAAAATACAAAAATAGTTTCATTTTGATGACAAGAATACAAGATAGAGATAATTAATACACTGGGATATCAAGAAATTCAAGGCGATAAAATATATGTTTGGCCCATACTATACTGTAATGATAATAATAGCTCCTTACGTTAATTATGATTAATTATATCTCCATACTCTTTTTAATGATTGCTTTAAAACGGAGATTGGATGACGTGGCAGACTAATCCATATGGGCCTAAAATATTGTTAAATGAGAAATCAATAAATCCTAAAACAGAAATACTAAACCCTCAAATTTATTTTGTTACTATAGTTTATATGTTTATAACTAATCAAAGTTGGGACCAAACCAATTATTAATGAAGAATAAGAAGACTCAGAAATGAGACCACTCCTATTCCACCTATAATGGTATGATAAACTACCAAAAATAAGCAATTGCTTATCCTTGAAAATATGATTTTACAACTTTTTTTGGCTATCCAACCAGGGAGGATGGAGGGCCCTCTGATTTTATACTTTGTAATGCACAAAAGTCTTCAGAAAACCAGATTATTTTCCTTATTTTTGGATTGATTAAAACCAACATTGTAATCTGCCTTATTACGGGGGATTAAATAGAGAAACTGATCATCATCACGATTATGATGACACCTAAAGCTGATATAATCAAGTATCAATGGGATGCTCTATATTCTTAGATACATGCATAGGTACATGAATATCTAGTTAGGATTGACTTACCAATAAATTCCGAAATGTGATCCACTATTGCCACTTATAATGCCAGATTTTATACTTTGTAATGCACAAAAGTCCATATAAAGCTAGATAATTTACCATATTTTGAAAGAATGAATAAAAGCAAATCATATTCTGCCTTATTACCAGGGATTTAATAAGAAATTAATCATAATCATTATGATGATTCCCAACAACAAACATATATCATATACGTAAATTGTAGATATACGTAAAGATTGTTTTTTAACAAAATAAACGTGTCCAACTGGAAATGTCAATCTCCTCATGATTTACTTGTTTGCCTATATAAGTCTTCGTTTTCTTCATTCTTTCAATAGATGATCCAGGGCAAATAACTCAAAGAAGAATGAGCAACTCTTTCTCTTTAATAGTTCAATACTTTATTTGAACCCTTGTAGCATCAAAATTTCAATACTTTATTTGAGAGTTTTCTTAAGGCTACAGTGGGGGATCTCTACCACAGAAAAAATGAAGATTGTTGCTCATGACAATTCAAAATATTACAATCATCTTGGGCATCTGGCTTATAGGTAAGAAGACTACAAACGAGAACTTTGAATTTTAAACTAAATTGCTAATTTCATATCATCAACATTAGTGACTGTCTTTAATTTATTTTTTTCTCCTGAATCAGGCAAATTATTGTGCTGTAAACCGGCATGAAGTTTTCACGTCAGTGCTTCAGAGGAATACCGCTTCACGGATGACGTGAAATATTTGTCTATTTATTTACCATACATAAAAGCCCAAAGATGAGAAGAGAAGCCGTACAAGTATCAAGTTTTGACATATGTATAAACCTATATGTGGCCTATATAGGTGACGACTTTGGATAGTTTTTTTTTTTCAGTATGGGATTAGTTACTTCTATTTGTTTCATCTAATTTAACTTGGAAGGACATTAATATATGCTCCATTTAGTTTTTCCTCATGTGTTTAGACTTTGAATATATTATCTTACGTAATATCTATCTCAGTACAATTTGGAGGTGATTCTAATTTTACAACGAACTTCTACTGAGGAAAATCACAATATAAATTAATTATGTTTCTATGCCAGTTTGTGCTTTTCTTTTATGAGGCCACAATCAAGGGAAGTTTTGGCATGAACATACCATTACATCTTCTAATTTAAACTCGGATAACAATAGTTCGAGTTTTATTATTAAGAAAAAAACATGAGTTCAAGTTCGTCCATATCATTACTGGCACACTAGGAATTCTCAAAATTATACCATCTTTTCTAAATATTTTCCTTTGGGATCTCTAAACCCTCGAGCAGAGAGCTCTCCTATAGGCCTATAACTGGATTTTAATCTCTAGCCTTCTGAAGTTGCCAGCACGGGTCAAAGGCCTTAAATGGTGGTGATGTTATTGGTGGATATGTCACCCAATAGTGAGCATAAAAACTTTTTTTCGGATTTAGATTGTGTTCTATCTCGGTTCTCCTTCAGTACTATGATCACCCAATTCTGAGCATAAGTTAATGATCATTACACTCATACAATACAATACATACCAGAAAAATTAACCATGGCAATTTTTTTTTTCATTTCTCTCGCAGATTGATTTTATGATTTAGGCAATAAAAAATTACTTCATCAATCCTTAAATTACAGACTTATAGACTTATATTTAGGAATCCTTAATGAATTTTGTTACAGATTTATTTATTATGTAATAATTTCTCATTTTAATTTTAAAAATAATGAATAATCAGTTTATTATTAATTAAATATATTTTTCTATTAACATATGGACAACATACCTAAGAAAGAAAAAGAGAGTAAACACATATAGGAAGGAAAAAATTAAACATTATATAAAAAAGAAAAATAAATAAAATCTAATGATCTTCAAAAGCGTAGAAAAAAGATAGAGATTATCTAAAAGAAAACAACAACTGAAAAAAATAACTAAAAAGAGTTTGAAAGTTTTTAACACGAGATTTGGAAGATCTAGTGTAGTAATTATATTTGCGGAGATTTGGAAATTTCTAACAGGAGATTTGGAAGATCATGTGAAATAATTATATTTGCCTACAATGACTACACCGCCGCCATTGGATGGCAGCAGCCTCTGATTTAATAAGTACCTCTCTGCCTGCTCCAAATAAACAAAGCTTCTTCCATCCAGCAAGCTTCTCCTTCACCTTATTTCTTACAAAAGACAATGCTTAAGCTTTTGATGACCTCCCAGGAATACTAGGCAAGCCTAAATATTTCTCATTCATATCATAGGGCGGCATATTATTTCAGAATATCCATTATTTCTTTCTGCAGGTGATCCAAACCAGTGCATGGGGCTAAAAAAATACGTGGTTGATCAACTGGTAATAGTGAAGAACTATAATTATGAGCATTGAGGCTTGAACCGGGTATCTAAGTAACATAGACATATTCATTTCCCGCTGATCCAAGCATGTTAGTTTATAATATGCATAGATAAAACACAGGTTGCCACCGAGAAAAGCCTAGAAGTTGGACGGACAAATAGAAAGGAACGACTGAATAGAAATAAGAAAAGGAAGGAGAGCAGAGACGAAGGAGAGAAAAAAAAAATAAAGGAGGAATTAAGAAAGAAATTGGGAAAACGAGGAAGAAAAGAAATAGAATAGAGGCTTACACAAAATTAGGAAAATGAAGAAGAAGAAGGGAAGAAGAAGAGTGGACGGAGAAAGAGAAGATGGAGAGAGATGAAGACGAGTGGAACATAATACAAGTGAAGTTTTAAGGGTTAACTAGAGGGATTAGTGGAGAATAAGAAAAGTACCTGCGTTTTTGTTGATGGAAATAAGGAAGGTGAGCTATGTATCAGCTCTGGCGGCAAGGAATGGCTGCATGACGGTGATGATCAAGGGTTTCCCTTCAGTCCCTCGGTAATGGTTATATTCAGATTAGCCCCTAATTTCAGTCCTTACTTTATTTATTGTTTCTTCCTAATCCTAACTGAATCTTTCTAAGATCATTGAGAGAAAACTAGAACTGGCTCTAAAGAGGAACGGGATAACCAAAAAAAAAAAAAAGAAGGCAAAGCGTGTTAACGCTTGGGGAAGCGTTTCAGAGTCAAGTGGGGAGTCTGACATCAGAGGGGTAAATGGACGGCTCAATAAAATTACCCAACCCAACTTGGAGCTTTTTTCCTTTAGCGATGATATTGAAGTGGAGCAGACCATGAGGGTAGGAAGTGAACTCGGATGGGAGACAAATCAAGAAGTTCAAAGTGTACCAATGGGCTTGTAGCGCATTGGCACTCTTGTGTCAAAAGCACAAGAGGGGTGAGGTCCAGCGATGGGATCTAATTCGGTAACTACTGTGTAAAGAGTGATACTTTCTGGTTACGATTAGTATAGTATCATGGAATATTAGAGGTGCTAATTCTTCTGCTAAACAGAGGCAAGTGCGTCACTTAGCTCTTTCTCACTTTGTTTTTTTTTTATTTTCTTGTTTGAAACCAACTGTATCTGGCGCGGACTGAAAGCTTTGTTACCAGTTATGGGAGATTGGCAATATGGAGTTTGTTGCACTCGACGCAGATGGTAATTCAGGTGGCCTTATCTTAATGTGGGATTGTGATTTGTTCACAAGTTCCAATTCGTTGTTCGGGTCGAACTAGATTCTAGGGTGTGCACGGTGTTGAGAAGGTTGGCATTAGTATTTGTTGTGTGTAGGGCCATACTGTATTGCAGGACAGGGTCATTATGAGGGAGGAGCTATCACGATTGAAGTCGAGTTTTTTATCCCCCTAGTTAGTAATCGAGGATTGCTGAATCTTTTGGAAACTTTGAAAAAGAGCTATCATCTCTCCAGGCAGAAATAGAAAACTTTGACTTGATTGCTGAATCTTGCTCTCTTACATCGTTGGAGTCTGATAGGTTACTTGCTATCAGAGAAGAGCTTAAATTAAAGTCAAGACAGTTGGAGTCAATTTGAAACCAAAAGTCGAAGGAGAGGTGGATCAAGTTAGGAGATCCCAATACAAGGATTTTCCATACTAGTGTTGCATCACGTACGTGGAAGAAGGAATTATTTAAGTTCAAAAAAAAAAAAAGGAATTATTTGGCCCCTATTTAGGAGGGAAATTCGGTATATTATCCACTCTTGTGGAGATTAAAGCTGAGGCAGTTAGATCTTGTAAGGATTTATATTCTGATAAGGTTGCTTGTCGGCCATCCTTTGGAACTATACCCCTACCCAGATTGGATTCTAATTAATATTGCTAGGTCTGTGGAGGAACCGGTTTCAATGGAAGAGATTAAACAAGCAGTGTGGTCCTGTAATGGTTCTAAAGTCCTAGGGCCGGTAGTTTTTTTTTTTTTGAGAATTAAATCAAGCTTTCATTAATAACCAGATTAGGGAGGTCCCTAACAACTTACAGAAGCAAATGCACTGATAAAGGGAATGGGGAAAAAAAAAAAAACTCACAAGACCAGTAAAGGAACCTGCAAGTGTACAAAGAAAACTAAACAGTAAAGTTTATGTCCTAATAGTGACAAAGTGTTTGGACTTCAAATGGTAGAGGCCGGGGCTTCAAACTTGTGAGACTTGCAAAACGCAGTTTCATATCTGCACATACATCAGCAATTATTCCAGACGAAGTACGGCGACAGTTAGTGAAGATTCTCCGATTGCGCTCCCTCCAAATGTGGTATATACAAACATTCCAAGCCACCCTCAAGATCATAGGATAGATACCTTTTTTTTTTTAGGTTTCTTTTTGCCCATTGGAACTCAACTGACCAAGTCTCAGCAGCCTTGGAAATGGAACAGTGAGCTAAAATGCCACGCCAAACCTCTGCAGAAAAAGAACAAGAGAAAAAAAGATGGTCTCTACTATCTATTCCATGAGAACAAAAGGAACAAGAGGTGTCACTAATAACACCCCATCTGCTCAACCTCGATTTAGAGGCTAAACGATCAAGGATAGCCAGCCATGTGATAAAACTGTGGCGTGGAATGCACCCAGAAGACCATAATAACTTGTACCAGTCAACATGACCTTTCTTCATTCATATTGAATCCCATGCACTATGCACAGAGAAGGTACCCGAAGGAGTCAATGTCCATTGTATCTCATCTGGGCTTGAGGATGGTGCAATTGAAGCAGCCTCAGCTTGCAATTGTAAAATCAAAGGAATGCGTGTTGTAAGCCATGACCAGTTCAAATTTGAGATTAACATATTGACAGTTGCATGTAGAGGAATTTTGGAACCAAAATTAACCTTGCAGTAATCAAGGAATTGAGGGGGCCACGTGGATGCCAGTGATCCCACCAAATAAAGGTATTGTGACCAGAGCCAATATTGTGAAAAATAGCCGAGGAAAATAGGCTTCTAAGCTTCAGTACTTTACGCAAACTCCTGGAACAGTCAGGGGCTACTGAAATACTCCATAAGCTTCTCTGCTTAAGTTTGTAAGAATGAACCCAAGCTACCCAAACAGATCTAGACTGCAATAGGAGACACCATAGGTTCCTGGCTACACAAGAAAAATTCCATTCCTTCAGCTTTTTGATCCCTAGCCTACCTTCTTGTTTAGGCAAAGTAAGGTCCTTCCAAGCAACCTTAGCTTTCCGTGTAGGGGAGGAAGAACTGGACCAAAGAAAAGGAGAGTAGTGCTTTTCTATGGTAGAAAGAACCTTAGAAGGTAAAACAAAGATATTGGTCCAATAGTTCTGGACACTGAACAACACAGAAAGTACTAGCTGAAGCCTACCAGCAAATGACAAAAATTTAGCATTCCAAGAATTAATCTGGGCCAGAATCTTTTCAATAAGAGGTTGGCAGTAAGAGTAAGCAAGCTTTCCTGAAATTAATGGCACACCCAAATATCGAACAGGGAGAGTACACTCCTTGAATCCACAAATGTGAAGGAACTGATGTTGATGTTCCTCTGAAACTCCCGCCAGAAAAACTTCACTCTTAGTTGGATTAAACTTTAGGCCAGAGAGAGCATAAAACTCCTGCAAGATACTTGTTAACTACTGCAGCAGATTCAAGACTGCCATTAGTGAAAATCATCAAATCATCTGCGAAACATAATTGCGAAAGTTGAACCTTAGAGCACTTGGGATGATAGGGGAGGCGCCCTTCTGTTCTTGCTTTGTTAAGCAAACAAGACAATACGTCCATTGATAAAACGAAGAGATATGGGGATAGAGGGTCCCCTTGCCGTATACCCTTATCACCCTTGAAATAGCCACAAAAAGAGCCATTGATAGCAATAGAAAACATAGGCGTGGTAAAACAGATCTTAAGCCATTGAATAAACAGAATAGGAAAGTCCATAGCAACTATTGTGCACAATTTCATGTGCTAAAAGGACATTGTCGACTATTCTCTGGCCAGGAATAAATGCAGTCTGATTGCTACTAATAAGTGTAGGGAGACACTGTTGTAGTCTATTAGCTAAGATTTTTGAGATACACTTATAAAGAGTGGAGCAACAAGCAATTGGTCTATACTCAGTTATCTTCTGTGCATTTGGGATTTTAGGAATAAGACTAACAATAGTAGAATTAACCCCTTTAAGAAGCTGGCCAGATGTAAAAAATTCTTGGATAGCCTTGACTACATCAGCACCTATAACAGGCCACACTGATTTAAAGAACTCCACTGTGTAACCATCAGGCCAGGGGCCTTATTTAAGCCTAGGGAAAACATAGCATTTTTTATTTCAGTGTCAGTAACATCAGCTATCAGCATTGCACTCTGAGAAGATGTAATAATATGCTGCAGTAGGGCCTGAAATCCAGAGACAGTTCCAGCAGTAACCTCTGGATTTGCCTGCTCTAAAAAATTTGTATAAAACTGAACTGCAAAGTCAGCAACTTGTTGAGAATTCGTAAGCAACTGACCTGAAGGCGCAAGTAGAGAATGAATATAATTCCTGGCTTTCTGAGCTCTTACAGCATTATGAAAGAAACGGGTATTGGAATCACCACAACTAAGCCATGAGATATGAGAGCACTATCTTAAAAAAGACTCTTCAGCTAAGTGCATAATCGATATAGACTGAATAAGAGCTGATTAAGTAAGTAGAAGATCAGGGTCAGAATCACCTGATAAAATTTGAGATTACAGAGAGAATAACTCACTTTCTAGAACAGCAATCTTTTTAGGTATATCGCCAAATGCTTCACGATTAAATTGCCTCAGGATAGTCTTTAAATGTTTCAATTTTTGCCATAGTTGAAACATGGCATATCCATGGAAAGATGTAGCCCAAGCAGTAGTGATAGTAGGTAGGAAAAATGGGTGAGAAAGCCAATGGTTGCAGAATTTAAACGGTTTAGGGCCTTGAGAAGTAGCAGTAAAGGTAGTTAACATGATAGGAAAGTGATCTGAGACTCTCGGGCTAAGAAATGCAACTCGACTGGTTGGAAATGGAATTAACCAATCAGCATTGATCAAAAGAAGATCAAGCTTGCGAAAAATTGGATTGTCAAACTGCCTATTTGTCCAAGTAAAGATAGGACCAGTAAAAGGGTGATGAAAAAGGCTATTGGAGATTAAACAAGAAGCAAAGAGATGAATGTCAGAAGATAAATGTGTCACAGCCGAAGAAGATTCCTCAGGGTGCAAGACTATGTTAAAGTCACCGAGCAAGCACCATGGTTGAGATCCAACAGAAGAGGAAAAGTTTAAGATACTGGGATATAGGGTAGCAGCTCGAGCTGCACCAGAATTAACACCATAGATAAAAGATGCAAAACAAAAAATTTGCTCCGACAAGCACTAAATAGAGCAATGCAGGGCCTGGTCATTAGTCTCTAAGAAAGAGACATCTACCTTATGATTCCAAAATAGCCATATACGCCCCAAACGAGCTGAACTATAATTTGAAGCAAAATTCCAATCAGGAAGAAAAGACTTCTAAATAGTAGAGACATTATGTTCCAACACTTTAGTTTCAACTAGACAAATAACATTAGCAGAAAAACTATGTATTCGATGCAAAATATGATTCCTTTTAGAGGAGTCATTTAGACCCCTAACGTTCCAAGTAATCCACTTCCTGATAAAGTAAGAGGTGGGGCAGCACTAACCTCCGAAGTAGGAATTGAAGATTGCTTAGGCTTACTTCTGCCCCGGCAAGTTTTAGGCCCTTTGTCAACTTTTTGGGGCTGAGCAATACCTTTATCAGCAGGGATTAAACGGACCTTTTGAGGACTTAAAGCATCAGATACCAGCAGCTTAGAGGAGTTGTTAAGAGCAGGGAGAACTGAAGTGGAGACATGAAGGGGCTGAGAGTGAGGAGAAATAATAGGAACATCCCGAACAATATGGGGTACAGCCTCAGTAGAGGCAGACTGTACAATGTCCTCAACAATATTAGGAGGTTGAGTAACATTGAATTCAGCCTGCAAAGTAGGTGGTACAACAGCCACAGTAGGATCATTAGAAGCTTGAGTCAACAGCACAGCTTAAGTTAACACAGGATTGGGAGGGACAATCTTAGGCACCCACTTTACAGTCTTCAATTTAGTAGCACAGCCTAGATGATGATGACCCCATGAGTGACAAAGAGTGCATTGCTGAGGCTTCCAGGAGTAAGAAACAAGGATAGCATATGATTCATCATCAAATTCAACATTCAATTGGTGAAGCAATGGCTTGGAGAAATTAACTTCAACACACAAATTTATACGATCAGGCCTGAGAAGACGCGTGCAATCTTGGTCCATATGAAGTGGTTTGCCAAGAGCACTGCCCAGAATGCTAAGGCCTTCACGAGTCTGCAATTCCAATGGATCATTGCTTAATTGTACCCATACAGGAATGAGTGAATTAGAGAAAAAAATCCCACAAGCGCAGATGCAAAGGAATGCCTCCCACATGCTATGGGCCTCCATAGAGAGCACCAGATAGTGAACTTTCTGTAGGGAACTGAATAAGGAAAAGATCTGATTTATATGGCACCACAGCAATATTTCCATCACGACCCCATAGCTTGTTAAACATAGCATGGATCAACCTCATTCTAGGAGCATTACCCATGAATCCCAACTAAGCACATAGAATATTTTTTACGCCCATGCTCAATAACATCAATAGGGATCCTAATGGCAGAAGAGTCACTTACCAAAATAGGTTGCACAAAATCCAGAGGCATGGAATCAGTGGCTACTGAGGCCTAAATAGATTTAGAAGCAGTAGCGACAGGGGCTATATTATCCTCAACAGAAGTTGAAACCGGAACACCACCGACTGCGAGAGAAGGAGCTGCGTTAGAGCAGGACGCCGTTGAGTTGCTCACCAGAGCGGGAGCACGAGGGGCGACCTGTTTGAGGACAAAAGCAGCTACATTCTTCCCCCGAGATACAGAAAGTTGAGCAGGATTGCTCCCAAGGAGACTGTCAAGGCGACTTAGGTCAAGAGCCATCGCCGATTTTGAACATGGAAGACCCGTAGAATCAACAAGGGATATAGAGGAATCCATAGGAGATAACCTTAAATCAGGAATTGGTAGAGAGCCATGAGTAATTTTCACTAAAATCTGTTGAAGGAACTAAATTCTAGAGAAAATTTTAGAGAGAGAAAGAGTAGAGAGAGAGGCTCTCGACATTTTTAACTTATCCTTTTACAAAAGATGTTAGGATTTTATCAAAGAGGATATGTATGACTTGATTAGTTTTTTCTTCAAAGAGGGCACTTACCTGAGGGACTTAATTGCTCCTATACCGTCTCGATTGCTAAAACAAAGGGTGCTGCCTCCCTTGACGAATATAGACCCATCATGTTAGTAAGTGGCATTTTTACAAGGTAATAACCAAAATTCCCTCATTTAGATTGAGATCAATCATGTCTGGCATTATTAGTAGAAGACAATTTGCTTTTGTTAAAGGAAGGAACTTATTTGACGCGGCTTTCTTGGGGTTTAATACATTTCACCTCCCTGAAGTTTGGGAACCACACTTGCCCCCTAAAAAAAACCATTATTTTGGCCCCTGAACTTTATTTTTCTTCGGTTCAGACACTCTAAGATCCTTTTTCAAACAAGCTTCCATTTCAAACTTGCTCCGGCCATTTCGAGTTAAGAGATAGATAAATTGACACATACCAGCGGCTTTGGTTGGACCAATTCCGTTTATGTTGATAGAAATAATGGAATTCATGTATGTAGACACGTGGCAAAATCCAAACCATTACTAATTTTTTTCCTATTTTTTGGCAAAAATAAAAAATATTTATATCTAAAAAATACTGGAAAAAAAAACTGAAAATTTTTATATCAAAAAAATGGACCATCTTTTTTTTTTTTTTTTAAGAAATCATCTTTTCCACCTCTCTTCCTCTCCTCTCCCATCCTCGTCCACAAAACACACAAGGACCATGGAAAGACCACCCTCATGTGGGCCTCACCATGGCTCTCGCCTCTATGGGTTCACCTCCGCCAACCATCTCCTCCCAGAGCCTCGCCCTCAACTTCTCCGCCGCCTAAGCCTCAGCTCGAACCCAACGTCCCTGAGCACACCATCCAAGCTGCCATGGAAACCCATCTCAAAAAATTCGGCATCCTACTCGAGCGTTCGAGAACCGCTTCCCTCGCGGTGAAAAAAAACTTGATAAAAATGTATGCGCATATAAGGTATTGGATGCAGTGGCTTTTGAGTTTGAGTTTGATTGGGATGTGTTCAAAGAATCCATGAAAAAATTGATTCATTTTCGCATGATTGTTGTATCCTTGCGGCATGGAACCTGTGGGTGAGGAGGCATATAAGGTATTGGATGCGGCGGTTCTTAAGCTCCTACTCGATCGCAATGGAGTAGTCCAGATGGTCTCCGTCCGTACCTGTAAAAACACAATCTATTGGGTGTGTTGTGGGTTGTCAATTGGTGTATTGTTGGCAGCATCCATCAATTAGTGTGGCTGCACTTAATTATTGGGTATGTTGTGGGTTTGGCGGTGGTGATGGTGATGGTGATGGTGGTGGTGGCGGTGGTGGTTACTGTGTTGTGGGTTTTCGACATGGAGGTATTATTGGTGGTGACGGTGATGATGATAGTTGTGGTGGCGATTGAGGGTGAGGGTGTACAATGGGTTTCAAATCATGGTGGTGGATTTTTTTTCAGTAAGTGATAGGTGGTTTTGGTGGTGGCCTTGCTGTTGTGTTTTTTGTGGTGGTGATGGTGATGGTGATGGTGGTGGTTACTACGATGGTGGCAGATTTTTTCCGGTAGGGAGGAGAGGCTACTGTTGGTTTGGGCCGGAGGTGGTTGTTGTTTTTACTATTTTAATTACAAAATAATTTTGAATGTTTTTCAATTGTTTTCTTTTCCACGTTTTTCTATTTTTTCTTAAGAAGGTAAAGTAACCAAAAAAAAACTTTATCGAATGAATATGTTGTTCTCATCTGATTTCTTACTCTTTTTTCTTTTCTTTTCCTATCATTTAAATATTTTAATTTTTCCAGTTTTCTCAAAAAAAATAATAATTAGATTGCCAAAGGTTGTCTTTTTTTCTTTTTTTTTCTTTTCTCTAAAATTTTTTGTATGTTTTTCTTAAAAATAAAATGACAAAGAATTTTTTTTATCAAAATGTTATGAATTTGTTGTTCTCATCAGTACTCTTTTTCTTTTTTCTTTTTTTTCCTTTTACTACCATTTTAATATTTTTTTCTTGTTTCCTCAAAAAAAATTACTAATTAGTGGCTAAACATTGTCTTTTTTCCTTTTTTTCTTTTCTATAAAATTTTTTTCTTAACAATAAATGACAGAGAAAAAAATTATCAAACGGTTAGGATCTTGCCACGTGTCAATCATACACGTGTTCCGTTAAACCAACTAACACCAACATAAAAACCCTAACGGAGAAGGGTTAAAATGTGGAATTGTAATATTCTGGGAGCTAAATACCGGTTTTTCTCAGGGGGCAAGTGCAGTTTGACTGAAAGTTCAGGGGTAAAATGTATTGAAAAAAAAAAGGGTAGGAAGGCAATAGTTTGGAAAATTGATTTCAAGAAAGGATACAACTTTATTTCATGGGGTTATTTATTCCAAGTAATGGAAAAGATGGGTTTTGGGAAAAAGTGTATTGCTGGATATCGGAATGTCTCAAGACTTCCACTTTGTGAACTGTTATTTCCTTTCCACTTTATCATTACTGCAGAAGGCCTAAATGTACTGTTGGT
Source organism: Turnera subulata (assembly GCA_028386065.3). Lineage (NCBI taxonomy): Eukaryota > Viridiplantae > Streptophyta > Magnoliopsida > Malpighiales > Passifloraceae > Turnera > Turnera subulata. Next base: position 140,776 of record JAKUCV010000813.1, read on the forward strand.
ACAAGCCATCTCGAAAGGGTTGATCAAAGATGAAGGAATTTATGTACATATACATGGCATAGATAAGGACACTTATCTCTAAGTAGTGAAGCGGAAGCGTTGTCAGGATCGGAAGCCATGGCTTGAATCACTGGTCGGTAGAGACCGTCACAGTATATCGGATCAGTCTCCTAGTTTTCACGGTCTAAACCCTAGATTGCAGTAAGCAGGTTATCTGTGTTTACCCAACATATGTACAATGTATACAACGAATAGTCTATCAGCCTCCCCTTATGGTGGCTTATATACTGTACTAGTTGTGCCCAGTTGGGCTTAAGTGAGCACTTCTTATGGGTGGACTCACTATTTTCCAACATCTTCCACTCACACATAATGGGAGTGCTCATAAACACAATCATGAGAAACAAATTCTCACTAGAAACTGCAAACATCCATACAAGGAAGTAGAACCGTGCGACCAGCATACAGTGAGAGCTAAATGCTATATATCTGTTAGGAATATATAGCCTCTCGTCAAGAAGAAACCTGCAAGTAGATAAAAAAGTATGCAAGTACCCTAGATCATAGAACACATTAGAAATCTGCCGAAGATCTCTCTTTTAAAGATGCATTGTATTCACAATTATAACCGTATGTCATAATTGATGCACCGGTGAATACAAACTAATGTGATTTCAGTCAATGATCTTCCTTTTCTCACGATCCCCTTAACTCAACTTAACTTGCTTTTCTAGACATGTCTCTGTTAGTAATATGCCCAAAAGCCAATCATGGATGTTCATTTATAGTCATGTACATACGCTTTAAGGTTATTCCAATAAGTATCGTTTATGAGATAAACGCTTGCACATACTTATAACCCTAGTATATATATATATTTAATATGTATATTCTTAAATGTCCCTAGTCGGTTATTATTACGGATGGGTTGTAATAATAAGTTAAGACTAGCGTATGTTGAGAATTTATATGTGATATGAATTCTACATACGGGTACAAGTTGGAGAACTT
>JAKUCV010000814.1:0-52613 GCA_028386065.3 Turnera subulata
TTAGGGGTATTTTTGACAAACACTTGGGAAACACCTTGTGGGGCACTATTTTGGGTAGAACTCTAGGTTTGTTATACCCCTAAAATTTAGGGAAGTCTCTCTTGTAAGCCTACTATTTTTATAGTGGAAGTTTTTCCGGTGGGATCGGGATTGTGGACGTAGCCCGGAATTTGGGTGAACCACGTTAAATATTGTGTGTGATTTATCTCTTTTTGTCCTCCACTTGTTTATTTCCTTGTGAGGTGATATTATTTCCGCAAGATAGTGCCACCGGGCCCAACATGGTCGTCATCTTGGAGAAGAATTTTGCGTGACTGGGAGCAGCAGGATGTCTCTGATATCAACCGCATTATCTCCTCTATCACTATCTTGCCTTTGCAAGAAGACCATAGACTCTGGGTGAATGCACCGAATGGCACATATTCTGTCAAACTAGGGAGATCCTATATTTACTCACAGCTGGGATTATCTCGCTCCAAACCATATATCTGGTTCTCCTTATCTCCCCCAAAAGTCGAATCTTGGCTTTGGCTTGCTCTTAACAATGGCATCCCTACCAAAGAGGTTCTACATCATAGGGGGATCATTTCGCTTGCGGACTCCATTTGCGCCTTGTGCCATACCAGCCTCAAAACCAGAGATCATCTCCTTTTACATTGTCTTATCTCTTGGTCTATTTGGTGCAATTTGTGCAGGTGGTGGGGCATCCAATGGTGCATGCCCTCCACTCTAGAAGACTTTGTTCTGCAGTGGACCTCCCTATCCCCAGTTGGTAACAGTCATTCCTGGTGGTTTATCATTGGTCCTGCTCCCCTCAGATCCATCTGGATTGAAAGAAATAGGAGGATATTTCAAAACATTGCCTCTGATGTCGACCGTATTGTGGACCTGGTGCTTATACACTCCACCACTTGGATCAGGGCTTTACAACCTCAATTCCCCTTCAGCGTTGTGTTCTCCAACGCCGAAACACTCAAGAAATGGCCTGGCCCCCACAGACAATTCTCCAAGCCCGGTTCCCCGTGACCTTCTGGGCACTCTGTTCTTTTCATTTCCTTTTAGTCTTAATTGTGCGTCCTTTTCTTAGTTGCTTTGTGTTATAACTCAGTGATTTCACTCCTCTTTTTCGATTATTTCAGATTCCCACAGGATCTTTAGCATGTTTATCATGCCCTTTTCTGTAAATATTTCTATTCATTAATAAAGTTCACTGTTAGCATCCAAAAAAAATATAGTTTTGTTGTTTTTATTCAAAAGGGCACTTGTATTACACTATTTGGCTCTTTTGTAAAAAATAAATTGTTTCAATCGTATACCTGAACTATATAAATTGGTTTAATCTCGTGCTTCGGTCAATCCAATCACTAACGGAAAGAAATTTCCTCTTAATTAGTGACAAGTGGTATTTTTTGGGGATTCATATTCGCACTCCTCTATTAATATTCCCACTCCAACTTTTCATTGTTTGGTCACTAAATGACACAAATAACCTTCTTTCAAAATTTATCTTTTTCAAACAATGAATTGATGTTATTTCTTAACCTTAAATGCAGTGATATTTATGGTGGCTTTATCTTTCTTCTTTCAGGTTAAGAATTGAGATGAGATTTTGAACACTTCCCAGCTAGCGTTCTCTCAAATTTAACATCAATCTAGTGTTTCCAAAGATCATAAATATGAAATTTTAATTTAGTGGTTCGGTTAAATCTCAAAGATAGACTTTTTATTCAATAAATAGAGATACAAAAGATTTTCTTACTAAAGAATTTTTTTATTGGATAGTTATATTTTTTTGGTACATTATTGGATAGTCATATTACCTATCGACATCATTATTTATTTATTATTTTTTAAAATTAGACTTTTTACCATCATAAAAATCTTTTTCCATACTACATAATTATCACGATATTTCTAGATTTTTTCTTGCTCCCAGTTATTCTTTGTAACATATTAAAACTCTTTTACTTAACTACTTGTGGGACTAGGTCCATTAAGAGTTTTTAGTTTTCCTCTCTATGCTAATAAATTAACTTTATTATGATGCAAATGAAGCTATTAATTTGAATGAATAGAACTTAACAAAATCTTGAAATAAACAGTGCACAAAATACCTAAGATGATTTTTATAAAAACTTGAATTTGTTGTTTTTTCATCTTTGAATGTTTTAGATGAATGAAAATAAAAACCAAATTTGATTGGAGATAAGGCAAAAAATCCTAAAATCTAATATATGGATGATGTAAATAAAAATTGTATGTAAATATTGTGAATCAATAAAGTCTATCGTTCGCATCAAAAAAAAAAATAAAAATTGTAGATTTGAGAAACGGAAAGAGGAAAAAAAATTATAGAGATGAACAAAATGGGTAGATAAAGAGTTTTTTTTTAATAAAAACTCTAACTTTAGAAATAAAAAATGAAAAGAATATTTTACCATAAAGAAATTTAATTTTTTCCACCTCTAAGATTTTAGCGATCTTGTTATGTTTTATGGTAAAGACTCTAAGTCTAGAATTAATAAATAAAAAAGAAAAGATGATGTAGTGAGTTAATAAAATTATTCAATAAGAAAATGCTAGATATGTTTGCAAAATTTTCTAATAAGAAACGTTTTGTATATGTAACATCTTTGTTTTTTACTGAATTTTATATTGTTATTGATAATTTGATATTGACAAAGGAGATGTGAGTGTAGGAGAGAGAGAATAAAGGCGGAAGGAGAGAGAACAAAAGGAAAAAAGAGATAATAAAAGTGGAGGAGAGAGAATAAAAAGGGAAGAGAGATAATAAAAGTAGAGGAGAGAGAACTAACGGAAGGGAGATAATACTGAGAAGAAAAGACAAAACAATTGAAGAGAGATGAGAAAAAGATTTGAAAACCGTATTGAAATATTTATAAAGGTTGATTGTATCATTTGATAACCAAACAATCAAAAGGTGGAGTGCGAATATTGATTGAAGGAGTGTAAATATGGATTCCCGTATTTTTTTTATATGCGGATCTCTTTAGGCCACACAGGGAGATAACTATATTTAGTTTTAAACGAAACTGAAAAACCAAAATGGTAAAACGAGAAAAAGTATCTGATACACTGTATTTTGTAAGGTGAATAGAACCATATTTTGTTTTTGAGTTTTTTTTTTCATTTCACTGGATTTTATTTTTTAAACAAAATAAATTTTAGCTTGTGAGGGGCACCAAAAAAATTCCACTTGTAGTGTAGTAGCATCTCTCTTGGTCTTTATCTAAGAGGTCATGGGTTCAATCCCAATGGTAGGATTGTATGTGATTTAGGGTAGTATGGGTTTATGGGTAGTTGTTAGGATTCCAATGTAAAAAAAAAAAAATCCACTTGTAAAAAAGTGTCAAAATAACATGCCACTAGGGATTAGTTAATCGTGAAACATTTGCCGCTAGTATTGTGATGGACGAAAGGTTACGAATGAGCCAAATTATATAGTATAAGTATACGATTAAAAAAAATATGGATACATAATCAACCCAGGCATAAAAGTATAAGTCATTAGATATAAAAAAACAAATAACGATCATCAGCTCCAAATATTCATTAAAAAATGATATAATACGCTTTTTTTTTGTGCAATACGCGTTCATTTTAATAATAATATTTCAAAATTTCTACACATATTTTGTAGAAAACAATAACAACGTCAAAATTAGCATTCGCAAATCCGCTAATTTACTACTTATCCAGTTAGCAAATGAATGTACCTTAATAAAATTAAAACATTAACTAGGAAAAAATCAAATTAGTAATGTCAAGGTATAAATTAATGAATTAGACCATACAATGCTACCATAAAATTATTAATAGCAAAACTAAGCATAAAATTCATTCAGGAGTAAAAATTGAACTTAGTAAAACAAACTCAAAAAACTTTTTGGAATCAGAAATTGAATTAGTCACAATAAGATATAGCTGAGATAGAAAGAAGTGGAAACAAAATAAGGGAAATTATAATTTACAAAGTTTCCATGCTTAAGTCTTGCATATATTTTAAGCAAGGCGGTATCTAAATTTTGATGTAGAAGTACTATATTCCTACGGAAATTATTTAATTCCTCTCACTAAGTATATATAAAAAAAAAGAGTAGAAAAAAATTGTATTCTCCATCTAAGACATCTCGATGTGTAAGGAATCTTGTGGTAGCTGCGACCTCATCATAAAACGTAAGTACTAAATCGTGAGGAAGAATTTTTATATCATAAAATTGCTACATTGTTAAGTTATATAATACAAAAAATATTTTTATTTACTATAACTATAACTATGATAAACAACTTTTTGGCCAAAAATCTCATACACATACATATTATTACCAAAATATAACTATATGCACGAAACACGATCCATTGATTACTCAACCACGAACTTTTTAAATGATTTTAGATGCATTTTGTTGTCCTCCGCAACAATAACAGTGTACTGTTTGGTACCAGCTCCTTTCTCTTCCACAGCCAATACGAGGCGGTACATGATGCCTGAAACCACCTGTTTCTCGCCTTTTACGATTTTTTCCAGCTTCAACTGGAGGTTCTTCAACCTACCATGCTCGCTCACTGCATACTCTGCTACCTCTCTCACATGCGGGTCTTCCAGATCCTTTATGGGCTCCCATCCCCCGCGAAGCGCAGCCTCCGTTGTCACTGCTGCCGAGAGGAGATAGAGCATGAGGAGGGGAAGAAAAACACGGTAAAAACTCGACCTTCGCTCCATTTCGAAAAAACTTGTGTGGTTGATTATTACAGATTTGTTATGGAAATGATGTGGTGGTACAAGTGGTGGGTTCATGTTATATAGTGCTGGATTTTCGAGCTACACGGAGATTTTATCGTAACGGATTGGCCCAGGATGACTTTGGTATTGGGTCTTGCGGAGAAATCAACGGATTTATCTGGTGGTAGAGGTAGTCGGAGTAAAATGGATATACATTAATTAATGCACTAACGTGCATGAGAGTTCTTGTCGTGTCAATCTGCATGGCTTTATGTCCCATGTGGTTGTTGTTGAGTTTAGTATAACAAAATTTGGTTGTTTTTCAGCTTGAATATCCCCACTATCCATCTTCGTAGCCCATATCACGATACTTGGTGCTTCTCTTTCTTACTCTTCTAGCATCCTCTCTCCCGCTATTCTGGTGGTACTTTTTTTCTTTGCAATTGTTGATATTATATATTTTTGTTTGAGCTATTTGTAAAAGAATTTATCTGCATATATAGTATTTTAGCATCACAAACAATTTTGAATCCCAAGCGAACTGGCCCAACAACAACCTGTACACGACCCGTGTGTTATGGACACCGAGGTAATTTGTGGGCGAATTTTGGATTTTTTAGAACCCATCACGCAAATAATTAACATTGATGGCTTGAACTACAATTTAAAAGGACGATGTCTCGGTCCCCAATTGCTACAATTTTTTTCCATAGAGTGAACAAAGTAATGTTTATCCATTTCAAATGGTTTATATTGATACTCTTGAGCAAAATAAAGACAAATTACAGCAATTGGATGGGTCGAACAGTCACAGAATCCATCCCTGTCCCCAAATTAACTGAAACAATAATGCTTTGGAAGTGCAAAATGAACTTCTAGGCCCAAACTACATCTTCTGACTTAGTTTTATTCTATGCCACACAAGGCAAAAACGACATTTTTCTGCTTTTACCGATAAAATTTTTTTAAACTTATTGTTACCAAATCTCCCAAGCAACACAGGCAATACTCAATAAGGGCGTTGACCCACAATATTTCCAACAGGATCATAGCTGCAAATAACAAACCACCACCCATCTTTGCACTTGGCTCTACCGCATCCTAGGTGCACCGAGTTGCGCCAAACAATCTGAGTGTAATGCAGGCACTCATCACCAACACATGAATTCGAACCAGGATCGTAGTTAGGCTTCTCGCTCGCCCACATCTCCACTGCGTCCACACCGTTCAGGTTTCCATAACCTTTTGCAATGTTTTCACCATAGGGCCCATAAGAATGCTTAAGTTCACATTTCTCGATCCTAGAGTTTGCATATTTTTGAGCGTAGGCTGCTATTGTGTCGTTCCAAGCGATTGGACCGACACCCACCTCGGCACGAACCGAGTTGTGTGCATCAACGTAGTCTTGATGGGAATTTTGGGCTAGTGAGGTATGGCATAGGATGAATGCAATCGAGTTTATGGCCATTAAAAACTTAGTGAACCTCATTTTTTTCTTTTCTTTTCTATAGGTGGAGAGGAGAGATGGAGAGTTAGTGTTTGATGGTTCCTAATAGAAGATGCACAAGGGTATTTATAGGGGAAGGTAAGTTGTTTTTCTTATGCTAAAAAAATGTGTTTCCAATAACAAATTACGTGAACGTCCAAGTCTAAAGATAATCCAATATTTTGTTAACGTGGGCAACAAATCAAATGGATGGATTCGTTATAACCTGAAATTGCAGGTTGACTATATTTGTCCATTTGAAGAGATACAAGTGAGACTCTGCATTATCCAACCGCGTATATGCCGTATGATAATAATTAATTTGTCATGTTTATAGTAGTTTCATGGATCATACTATCTGCAGAAATTTGGAAGAAAATCCAATTTTCGATTTCAACCCTTTTGTTTTTTTTTTTTTTCGACAAAAAGAAGAAAGAAAAGACAGGTAAGTTTTGTTCTTCATTTGGAGCTGTTAGACATATTCCGCTTTGTATAGAACTTATGATCCGTAGTATATATGATCCGCAATATATCTTTTGGGCTTTTGCATTGTTCTCCAAAGAAGTAAGACAAACACTTTTGCTGAACAAACTTTAACCGGATAATCAACTTTGATTCGACATTCATGATAAATTAATCATATTTTTCAAGTTACGTGCCAATGTTTGAGGCGGGATTGAGGGTCCATTAGGAAAAGATAAACAATAAAGATTTGTCACTTATTCATTCATGCATCTAACAGTAAAATCATGTGAACCGAAGTCACTATCGCACTCTATATTATAAGGACATCTTAAGGTCATAATAACCGAACATAACTAAACCTTCCAAAAAGGAAAAGACAATTCTTTTGTTGTCTTCTGAGAGAATAAAGGAACCAGGATTTTAAAATACAATCATGGTAAAGAATATAGAGGAGATGGACAACAGGAGAAGAGATTAAGGAAGATAGTGAAAACAATTAATATAAAGGAGAACTAATGTGTTGAGATGATTTTTTATATAAAAAATAAAATTATACAGCATCGTTTCATTCAATTGGCTAAATGACTAACAGAAACACATGACAAGAGATCATCATATTGGAAGACTTTGAGTCAGTTTTGCATAATTTCATATTTATAGAGCAGCCTAATGTTGCAGGAAATTTATTTGCAGAAGTTGAAGGGCGGGTTGTACATAGAAATGGATGTCGTGCATTAAACTAGTTCTTCTCCAAATAACACGGGGGTTGGGTACTTCATTAACACGACAGACAAAAGTGCACGATCTCCATATAAACTCTCGATATCATGGCAGCATTTCTCTCAACGCAATTAACTCCCGTAAACTAGCAAGTCATCAAAAAGAAAAGAAGATAGGAAATTCTTGATTTCATCATCACCCTTTGAAAAGAAGAGCCTCGAAGACTCCAAGTTTTCCTGGCTTATTTTGTGTCAATCAATGGGGTGTGATGTCATGGCAACGTGAGACTGATGCTCATGATAAAAACGATGTAATATTAATTAATCCACATATATAAAGAGGATACAAGAAGCAGAAGAAAACATCAACAATGTAGAGCTTTCTCCTTTTTTTTCTCTCTCTCTCTCTCTCTCTCGTTTTATGGGTAACAGGCTTTCACATAACCTGACATGAAAAGCCACCGGCCCAGTAAAATTCCGCTTGCTGGCCCACCCGACTTTGGGTCCTGAAGAACCCAATCAGTTAGTGCTTTCACCTAATTAGATAAGTCACTCAGACGAGGTAGGGACGAAAACTCTTTGCGTTTTCGCTTATTCAGGCTCTTATAAACAAAATGAAGTAACAAATTAGAACAAAGAATGAAAAAAGAAAGAAATTAGCGACATAAATGACTTCCAAAATTAGCTGAGAGCGTGAGATATAAAAATATCTCATCAACACACCACCTTCACACCCGAGTGTTAACTGTTAAGCGTTGTAGTACCCAGGAGGTGGCGATAAAACTTTAAAACTAGACTTGGTTGGGGCGTCCTTCAGAAGAAGGAAACCCTCCAAAAATTGGCGTATGCCGCTATCTGCGGCGAGCACACGGTATTCTTTAGTAAAAGGCGAAAGAATAGTTCGCTTTGTGCTCACCGCGCGGCTGCGTGATTTTGTGGCTTCGACTATTTGGTTATTTATAGCCAATCTTTCGGTGTCATACTCTAACTCTTACCGATGTGGGACTCTATTAACGCTACTTTACCATTGATTCGCCATTCCCATGACCTTCATTGCATAGCATTACCAGCCTGCCTCAATCTTCCAATAACCCATCAATTCATCTGCATTAATAACTGGAATAATGGTATCTGAAACTGGCAGCGACTCCAACTTCCAGAAACTCTAAACTATCAGGAAAGTTTCAGGTTGTGCAAATCCATAAAGGGTATTTGAAGAACGGACTTTCCTGCACTCTGTGCTCTGTTGCAATTAGTCTGCTGACTTTTTGGACTCTCACTCGATGTGCATCAACGTACACCTGTTGACAATACTTGCCAGTGGCACCAAGAAACCTCTGCTCTTGAGTTCTTGGTGAATGGGGGAAATTCGTTTAAGCTGATCACTTAAGATAGTTTTGATGTCAGGATGGAGATTTTGGTACTTCAAATTAGCAATGTCTCTGATCCACTGGTGCCTCTGCTCTAACCATTTTGAGCCGCGGGTGTTGCTAATTCTCTGTGATTCTTATATATAACAAGGTTATCTAAATAATTTGTTATATCTAAAACAATTGACATAGAAACTTGATGATTTTTTACACTTTGGAATCTCTATCCAGATTTGGGTGAACAATGAGATGGTTCTAGAGTTCAGTAACAGATAAGTTGCTCCTGCCAAACCAGTTGCCAGTTAGTATTATCACCTTTTCTCCAGCTTTAACAAATACTCTAAAACCATGACAGAAAACAGCGTTTTGCTTGCTTGTATCATGTTACAAATCCCATGAAGAAATTCTATTGTAGAAGCTGACTTTTGTTAGCATTTGTCTTAATTACAAGCTTCAATCGGTGAAGAACTATTTAAGCAACAAGATGCTGAACTTTCTCGTTAGCATAGGTACTATAAATTTTCAAGCTCCATGTATTTGTCTTCGGTAATTATCCATAATTTTCTGTTACCTTTATAGCTTCGCTGATTTTCATTCTTTCTTGTTGGTATCTTAATTTCAGTCAAAGTGCCATATAGTTCCCGTTTGTTCTTAATTTGAATTCAAGCACTTACTTTACACAAAAAAAAAAAAATCCAATTACATTGCCACTACATCAATGCCTACCTGTTTTAAAATACATGGGATTTTTTTCAATCAGCGAAATGTCAGTGTCAATTAACAATGTAGATTCCTAGTACTAGAATCTCATTATGCCAGAGGCTACATCATGTACAAGTTAATTACTGTGGTTTCCATTCTGTGTACGTGCTTGAATGCGGACCATGTCAATCAATCCATAAGAAATGGTAAAGGATACTTTGGCTTTTTTAGATGAATCTACTGATAAGAATGGAATCTTGATATATCAATGAAAAAGATATTTTGGCTATGGAATCCTATATACCATGTTGGATGAGAAGTACCAATGGAAAAGGATATTTTGGATCTTAGATGAACTGGCTGATAAAAATGGAATCTTGAGGATTTGATACTACTCCATGAGCACCACAGAATTTCCCCCCTTCCCCGATATAATTAGACTGCACAAGCTTAATATTATAAGGTAACTAATGAAATCTCATATTTTTCCTATATGGTTCCTCTCTTCCCTTTTATCATCGGATAATCCGCCAGGGTTGTTCTTAATTTAATTACTAGATTTTAAAAAGTTCTTTTAACTCACTTATTGTTTGCCATTTGGAGTTGCATGCATATGCATGCTTCCATCTTGTTCCTGATGACTTGATGGAGTGTCTTAGTCTGGTCCTTCATGATATGAGCAAGTCTCTTTCATTCAACAACTGTACCTCCAAGTTGGTTTTTCTGTTTCTAGTTTCACATGTACTCCAACCAATAAATTGTCTTCTGGTGTAAGTCATTTTATTGTTGGTCCTCCCCAAGTCTTCTACTCTCGGCTCGTTTGTGTCCACCGGAGCTAAGTTTTCCCTTCCTTAGGTATGTTGTTGAGCTGCCATTACTCATTACATATATGATTTTAGTTATCTTTTCTCTTGGAATCCTATAATGTTCATGTATTGCTATCATATATATAGATTGAAACCTTAGTGATGATATATTTCAGTGTATATATCCACTCAAAATCCTCCAAACCTAACTCGTAATGTTCATTTAATGTTACATCTTCGTTAGCGTGGCACTTGAAGTTGATGTGTGAACTATCAAAACCTAGGTTTAAATCCTATTTCCAATAGTTACTTTAAAGAAAAAAAAAAATCCTAAGGCTAAAAACCATTGTTTTATTCACTTCTTTTTCAACTCTCCTTCACCCTCTCCTCTCCTGTTTTTAAAACCATCGTCATTGATTAGTCATTCTATTCATGCTCTCACTCTCTTTTTCTCATATATTTTTTGAAATTTGTTTTTATTCTTTAAGTGGAGTAATATTTCCTAATTTTAAAAGTTTATATATAATTATTAACATTATATTAACTTTATTTTTGATACCCTCATCATTTAAATAAAATACTTATATTCTACTTTAAGAAAACAATGTTGTTATAATAATTCACATACCCACTTCAAGGTATTGGATTTATAACAGAATGCTTCTTTCTCCTTTTTTTTAAAGACAAAGACAGAATGCTTGGTGAGTTAAATTGCTAAAACGTTCAAATCAAGTATTAGATGGCCAAATTGATATTCCACTAAATGAAATTTTGCTACGTAGTGATGTTAAAACTGACTAACTAACGGTCACTTGACGGTTTAAACCAATTCCATAGCAAAACACACGAATAGAGATACTCAGATACCTTTTTTCTTTTGGTGACGCTCGAATGGAGGGAGATACCTGTAAACCCGTAATTAATTGCGTATCTGGGAAAAGGATATTTTGGTTAGGGGGTTGGTGAAGGAGACCGTAAGAATATCTCTATAGAGACTTACTCCGTTGTGCACGAGGATTGCTCCATATAGAAACAATTTTGATTTAGGAAATTTTTTTTACAAAAGGAAAAGAGTTATAGTCCATGTGTAGGAGTCTGAATACGCCTCATTTTCAGTAGTTTTTGTTTAAGTTCCATTCCAAGGTCTCGCAAATATATACCTACTCATTTGGCCTGAAATTTGTGTAGTAAGCATTGCAGCTAACAACAATGGCTCCATCCTCGATTCAATCGCCTGCCGCAACACAGCCTGACAGGTACAACAGAAACAGTGGTTTACTCTGTGTGTGTGTGTTTTTTGGTTTTCCATTTGGAAGTGTTAAGTAATACATATTCACTTGAAGGTTTGCGATTTACGACTAAACAATGATACCGTATCTATTTTCACCACAAAAAAAAAAAATATGATACCGTATCTATTATGTGCACATTTGGTTACATTCATTTATTCATCATTCTTAATTTCTTGTCTAAAAGTCGAAATCAATGACAATGCATGTCGTGATCTTATTAATTATCTCTGTTGGTTTTTGTACCCTGGAAATTGATTAAGCAGCGATGGGGGTGAAAAATATGCCAAAGTGAATTGGGATGAGCTTGATTTCTCCTTGACCTGCACGGACTACATGTACGTAGCCAGATTCTCCGCTGAGGACAAATTTTCACCTGGAAATATCACCCCTTACAGAAACATTGAGCTAAGTCCGGCTGCCGCAGTGCTACACTATGGACAGGTAAACGATTAATACCTCCATTTCCTACCCTAGCATTGTTTTGAAGAATGCTTGATTGATCACATTTGTACTAGCAGTAAACATAGGATATGTAAATGTATTGTCATGCATTTTGTGTAAACAGAAATTACAGAACTTTGGTATGGTGGATTCTTGTAGGGACTGTTTGAAGGCCTAAAAGCGTATAGGAGAGAGGATGGTCGAATCATGCTTTTCCGGCCTGATCAGAATGCCCTGAGGATGCAGATGGGCGCGGAGAGGATGTTCATGCCAGCACCTTCTACTGAGCAATTTGTTGACGCTGTAAAGCAGACTGTTCTTGCCAACAAGCGCTGGGTATTTCCTTTTAGATTTTTTCCTCTTTTGCATCAACGAAGCACAGGTTTCAATTAAGTTCAGATATTAAAACAGTGCTTCAAATATGAAATGTCTTTTGGATTGGCAACAGGTGCCTCCTCATGGGAAAGGCTCATTGTATGTTAGGCCTATGCTTTTCGGAACTGGAGCGATTTTGGGTCTTGGACCAGCACCTGAATGTACATTTCTTGTTTTTACTTCTCCTACTGGCCATTATTACAAGGTGAGAAAAAGATTACTCATTTCTTCCTCCTTTTTCCCCCCAAAAAAGTCTTTATCGGTTAATTACTATCAGAACCATCTAGTCCGTTGTTCGTTACAGCTCCACTTGTATTATGAAGTCTTTGAAGTTCCGGTTTCCTTTACTTCATTACTTCAGTTTCAATGTGAACTGGAGTGGGCATATATAATTCAATTATATTACAAAGAAATATTACCTTCAAAAAAATAATACATCTGTGTAACAGGAAATCAAACAGCGTGTATCTGGATAATCATGAATTTGCTCCTATTGCAGGGTTCTGAGAAAGCCGTGAACTTATGTATTGAGAAAAAGTTCCATCGTGCAACACCTGGTGGAACTGGAGGCATCAAAAGTATTACCAACTATTCACCGGTATGGGTCATTTTCAGATAGTTTGAAGCGACGTACTTTGAGCCATGCTTGGGCATGAAAGATGCGACGTGGCAGTTTGAGTTTCTTCATTTATTTATATCTTCGAACAATAATACAAACGCACACACACACACACCAAGCTATACTTTGTTTTCATTTTCTTACCCAAATTCTTCAGGTTTTTGAAGCACTGAAAGGAGCGAAGGCTAAAGGGTTTGACGACATTATTCTCTTAGATGCAGCAACTGGGAAATATATTGAAGAGATCGCTTCATGCAACATTTTCATCTTGAAGGTGCTGCAGTTAAGCAAGATTTACAGTTTTCTATCCTTGATTGGTTTGCAACTATTGAGCAAATCCACAGGTTTTAGAATTTATATTGTATACTTCTGCGTATGCTGATGATTGAGTATGCTGTAACGCCTCGTGAAGCAGATCGTTTCTTCTTGAAATGTTATATAAATCTTCGTATCTTGACTAATTTTATGAAACTGAATCACTACATGCATCATGTCTCTCTGTCCTAGGGGGATACACTTTCAACCCCAGAAACACTGGGAACTATTCTACCTGGAATTACCAGGAAAAGCATCATAGAGCTTGCGAAGGAATTGAATTATAAGGTAATTATCTTTCTACTGCAATGAGCCAAATCTGTTTTGAGCTTTATGCTTTGTAACTGTAATTGTATTGTTGATATTGATGAACAATGTTACAGAGGAATAAGATATTAAATGATTTGCTTGAATACATACTGATATAATTCTGACAACTTTGAACAGGTCGAAGAACGTCTCATTCCTGTGGAGGATGTGCTAGCTGCTGATGAAGTGTTCTGCACCGGAACTGCAGTGGTTGTTACTCCTGTAGGAAGCATAACCTATGAGGGAAAAAGGTGAAGAGGAATACCATAAACTGAATGTTCTCTGTTTCCTTTTCCAAGCTTAGTTTCTAAAAAGGAAAGTGCAAGAGAAATGAGACGACAAAGTTTCATAGGCTACTAGGAAGATACCCTGGAAATAAATTCTTTAAAATTCAAGAAAATGGCTGAATACAATTTTGCAGTACCTGTTTTTAATGTTAGAATAAGCGAAAACATGAAAATAATATATAAGTACAACTTCTTAAAACCTCGTTCAGATTCTAGCTAGCCAATAGCTTGAAATTTGTAAAAAATCCTATGATGGTTTCCAGAATCGTTTCAACCTGAAACTTGCAAAATCTAATCCTTCTGCAAACAAGCATCCACTCTTTCTGTTAGCCCACAGGAAAGAGATCGCTACCTTTTAATTTTTTGTCATTCGTGTTTAAACTAATTGAATTCCTTAATGCAGGACTGAATATAGAACTGGGGAAGGAGCAGTATCTCACAAGTTGCGAGCAATGCTTACTGGGATTCAAACAGGCCTCCTCATGGACAGTAAGGGATGGACGGTTCTGATTGACTGAACTTTTCCTTCGTCAGATTTTAGAAACATGCTGTGTTTTTAGCATTTGAACGTGTGAGGCCAATCTAGATTTAAATAATGCTGTGTATTTAGCATTTGAACGTCCGAGGCCAATTTACTTTTAACTAGTGCTGTGTATTTAGCATTTGAACGTGTGAAGCCAATTTACTTTTAAATAAGAGATTTTTAGAAACATGCTGTGTGAGTGTGTATTTAGCATTTGAATGTGTGAGGCCAATTTATACATTTCATCAAATTGATGGGGCAGGCAGGACGTTTACATGCAAGTTGTATCAAGCATTTTCTGTTCAACTGATTCATAGGTCGGATGTTGCATAGGTAACAATTGATAAGATATGTAATATCGGATTGATGCATAGGTAACTATTGATACTATTGTGAATGCATAATACAAAAATGTATTACGTGGTAACGGAGCCTATTCTAGTGCCTGCCATAGACCCAGACACACACCTAGCTACTGCTGATACAGCTGTTCCCGTGGCAACCCAGTCTAGATCGTCGTCCGCGAGTGCAACGGCCTACTGAATATCTCCAATACATTCCTCCATAGCCTTCTTGATGAGGATGTGTTTCTGTGACAACCACCCTGGATTTGTGGACTCCAATTGTCCAGATTATATCTGCAAGTTCGAAAAGTCTATCTACGGTCTTCCCCATTCTCGGAACAGTTGCCGCATAGATGCACTTTGTGCTAGACCTCACTCTTTTGTAAGTGTACTACTTTTACACATCTCTTCTGTCTTATTTATGTTGATAACATCATCATTTTTTGTTCACCTGGCTCACAGGTCATCCATGAGCTTGTTCAGTTCAGTTTCTACAATTTTCTCTTTGTGATCTGGATACTATATATTATTTCCTTGGCTAGGAGGCTCATTGGCAATCCATTAGTCTTCTCTATCAATCCAAGTATATTCAGGATCTTCTCTCCAAGGTTGATATTCTTGGTAGTATAGATTTCTATCCTTATATGTTCCATTGACTGGTTGTACGTTGGTGATAGTGCATCATTTGTTGATGATTCACTTTACTGCAGTATTGTTGGAGGCCTTCATCACCTTAACTTCACCCGCCCTAGTATTTCCTATTCGGTTCTAGTTAAGCGCATTTTGTGTTACCTTCACACCACCTCCACTATTGGTTTATTCTTTGCTCGTGATAATCCTCTGCATTTGTATGGATAGTCTAGATGATCATAAGTCTACTTCGGATATGGTATCTTCTATGGCACAACTCTCATCTTTTGGTCCTACCGCAAGCAATATTCTATCTCTTGGTCCACCATTGAGGCAAATATTGCTTCTTAACCCTCTTACTAGTGGGCTTGTTTGGGTATTTACTTCGTGATTTCAGTGCCACCTACCTTACTACCAATCATGTGTTCCACTCACGCACCAAGTATATAGAAACTGATTTCCACTTCATGTGTGATCTTGTGTCCAAGAAATAGAATTAGGCTCAATATATATAAGACATAATATAATTAGGATTAAGGTCACTACGGATATAGTTGCAGTTGCGCATAATAAGGACTAAAGCCTTTTTCTCATTCATATATTACCCTTAACATTGAAAATCATCCCTATGTTAGAATTTAATTGGATTTCATCCCTCCATTAGCCTTTGGTATATCTAACCGAAATCCGCTGAGAAATAATGAAATGACAAACTTTTCGAGGCCAAAGGCAACTAGGTAAGACCCACCTCGCCTCTCTTCTCCACCTAAAAAGACATCAAATAAGTTTGATTTATAAGTTCGACCTGACAGGTGGATCCCATCAACTGACTTGGCACCGGAAAATTCACCACGTCAACATTTTTCACCGGATTCCGGTTAGAAATACCAAAATAGGGCAAACGAAAAGATGGAATCCAATTAAATTCTAACACATGGATGACTTCCAATTTTAAGAGATAAATCCTCCATAACAAATAAATATATAATACAAAGACATCAGAGTATTAGAACAAGCATATTTAACTGCAGAATTGATGGAATGGAAGTCCACTCAATTGGGAAAAAATGCTGATCTCTAAGAAACAAAAGATGCAAGGACAAATACTTGGTGGTACATCAAAACTAAGAAACAAATGCCCATAGAACCAAACAAGGCCCCAATTTTTTTAGGCAAAAATAAAAGGTAATGTATCAGTTTCTGTTTTCATCCTTGATGCTGTTTAATTGTAGTATGAACAAGTCATTCCAAGTATCTGTAAGTCCTGGTAAACACCAATGCATGCAGTCATCATGTTTCTTTCCACCAGCTGTAGATGGGTGGGCATCTGCTCTGAACTCACTCATACGAGTTATGTCTAAAACATGGAAATTTGAATGCTTGAGAGCCTTGAAGAGGTGCTTATTCACCAGACGTGATTCCACGTTTGTGCCATTATTCTTCAAGGAGAACATTTCTTCAACCTAAAAGGCAAATGAAGAACATTCACTAAAGAGAACCACGCACTAAAGACTTGCCCCAACTTATCTCTTGATCATACAAAATCAATTCGAACAAACAGAAAAATACACACTCTGGTACTCACTTGCTCAGGCAATAAAGGCTGTCGTCGTGCACAAGAACCACCTTGGTCCCAATCACCTCCTTCAAAATGTCTGGGGGACTGAGTGCGGAAGAAAATGATCCCATTTGAGCGCATTCTTTTCTCAACAAAGAGAATCTATTATCAATGCCGAAACTATATCAGAAACAGATGAACAAAAAATTACTCAAAGCATGCAACTCTAAACAACCTGCAACCGAACTCAGGTTTTGCATCATGCCAGACACTTGAATTGAGCCCTACACAACTAGATATGCGAGGCAAGAAATTCCTGGATATGATAAAATTATAAGTATGATAGATCTTTCTGAAATTACATGCATACCATGTGTTCTAAAACCTTGTCCAAACCAACATCAGGAGGTATTGGGGGAATCACAGGTTGATTCTTTTCAAAGAAAAGCATGGGTGACTTAACAGGGTCAAACTTTGAGGGAGCCCACCACCTAGGAAGGAAGAAAAGAGTCACAATCAGGAACAATGAAACAGAATTCTCTGCAACATTGTGAAAAACACTGAGGACAAGCACAAGAGCAGCACAAACAAGAAACTCTAGATTACAGGAACCTTTACATAAATGTAGCACTAAACTTAACATACGGACTCAGCCATCAATAAATCCAAGAATCCACAAAGAAGAAGAAGAAGATGTATCTGTCATTGCATATGCTAATAGTAAAGGTCTGAATCGAAAGATGCAGTGTCTCTAGCAGCACTAATCATACACAGACAGTGGGAACATTGACAGAGACTTAGCATTGAACACAAATCACACATAGATAGCCTCAAAACCAGAATACAGTTGTCCTTGTAAAAAAACAGAATACAGTTGTAGAAAATGAACAAAATGTGCCCATCAATGCAAAATCTGATAAAAAAAGGTTAAAGCCAAAATATTAACACCTTTGCACCAGAGTTTACATGCGTTGTTATCAGGACAAACTGCATTTTCGAATAACTAGAATTTCTGGAATTCATAAATAGCCATCGGCATTAAACTGAAAAATCAACAATTAAATTGAAACATTACCAGTGTCCTGTGTTAAAGATAAGAACATCATGGAAGCCAGGAGCATCAGCCCACGTCCCTTCCGGAACATCAACATCAACTCTATAACCCTCCTTGTAACCCAAAGACTCCAGCTCGCCACCATTGGCACTCGCCGACCACCTAAATTTACAATCAACATTATCACAACTTAACCCAACAGTTTCCTTTTTTTTGTTAAAAAAAAACAAACACCAAACCAAACAGGGAAAAGAATCACAAAATAAAGAATACTGAACAAAAATTAGCATTAGATGTTTGGAAGCTTACCTACCATATCTTGCCAAGAGATTAGTCCGGTGATACGCAATAGTGAGATTGTATCGAAGGAAGGTAAACCCACGATCAGCCCCGACAGGCCGCCACTTCTTCACTTCACCCGAAACCCGTTTAAGCGTACAAAACAAAGACACAAACATGTTCCTGTTCAAGGAATCCCCCACAAATCCTGCACTGTAAAGAAACAAAAAAGCATTATTCATAACCTCCAAAAAACAGGGCTTTTTTTTTTCTCATTAAAAGCAAAAGAACAAAAATTTTAAAATGGGGAGTAACCAACCAATATTGGTGTCCCTATAGGTCTCCAAGAACCGGACAGGATCGAAGGGCGGGAGGTCGCAGCCATGGGGCTGCCAGCGCCAGGTGGGGATATCTAGGGCGTTGGATTTGTGGGAAGCAATGCAATTCCAACCCTTAAAGATCTCTTTGCAAGTGGAGTCGTAGCGGGGGGAGGAGGGTTTGGAGGCCGGGTCGTGGATCCAGGAGCCGCGGGTGAGGTCGCAGGATCCGGGTGGGGTGGTGGTGGGTCTGTATTGGAAAGGGTGGGTTTGGTTGGAGAGAGAGGCGCGCCTTGAGAGGGAGAGGGCGAGGAAGATGGATGCGAAGCAGAGGAGTGAAACTAAAGGGAAGAGCGGCACTCTTTTGGTCTGTGGAATGGCCATTCCTTCCTGCTCTGCCCCTGCTGCTATTGCTTGCTTAGCCCAACTTCAAATGGGGGAATCCCAGTATCAGCAGTGCATGTTGTAGTTGTAACATTTAAGGTGGAACAACACTTCTGCACTCTTGCCCACACGGTCACACCACAAGCAGCATCATCATCGCTTTAGTGTGTGTTTTCTTTTATTAACTGGTGTGTGTGCTTCTTTTGCCCTTTTTATTTATTTATTTATTATATTATTTACATATTTTTCACCTCCATAATAGAAGACTCTCTCACGTCTGTGTGGTATAGGGTGGAAATTCTTTATTATCTGGGTTTCAACCTATTATTTTTTTTTGATAAAGGTTCTTCATTTATATAAAGAGATCAAAACATCTGAGGATATATAATTGAAGATTTAATCGAATAAAAGCATGACAAAAATTCAACATAAGAAAACTTCTCCCTATTAAAAAAATACACAGCGAGATTTATATCCTTCAAAAGAGGATTTATAACAGCACTCTGCTCTCGCGGGCGTCATAACCTGTATCGTCCGTTCAACATAACAATTCTTCTCAAACTACTATATCCTTCAAAAGAGGATTTATAACAGCACTCTGCTCTTGCGGGCGTCATAACTTGTATCGTCCGTGCAACAATCACCAAGCCAACAGGTGAAGGCGAAGCATACCTATAGGGGAAAATATCTCTTTGTTGGTGAATTTCTGCCGTAGACAGAGAATTGTTCTTGAAGTCGAATCTTCCTCCATGGCTTTTGGCTCCCATAGTCTTATTCGAATCACCCAAAAATAGATAAAATAAACCCACAAAAAGTAGGACTAAATTCACAAAAAGTGAGACTAGACCCACAAACAGTAAGAATAAAACAACAAAACTGAAAACTAAAGAGAAAAATTTATTGGTAGGGGGCTTACCGCCAGAAGGAGATCGTCGGCGGCAGCCCCAATATGTAGATCTAGGGTTTTTCTCAGGGAAAGAGAGAGAAAAGAAAATCCCTAAAACCCGTAGGGTGGAACAATTCCATGATTTCAACATATTATTAGTTGTAAATCTATTTCTTTCTTTTTATTCAATCAAAGAATTCTGACACTATGCTTTGATAGAAAAAAAAACATATTTTGAATTGATCTTATTGAAATATTAGTAAGGTTTATGGCATAAATATTTCTTAATCAAAAAAAATATTTCTTATCTTGCCCCCACCATGGATATTGGTTTGCACTTGTTAAGAATGTTTTTTTTGTTACAAGTTATAAATAATTGATTTACACAAAAACCTATGACATTATGCTAAAAAAACACTATGCCATCAAGAACTAAGAAATATTTTTTAAAATAAATATTAAAAAGAAAATTAATTTGTAGAGATATTACAATTTTAAATTTATAAATTTAAGATATTTTTTATTTATTTTTATTATTTTACAATACAAAAACAAAAACACAAATCTAATCATCTACTAGGAACTAGTGTAAGACTAAAAAATCTAGTCATCTACTAGTGTCAGACTTGAGAATGATGAGTTGAGTTTTGGAGTGTCCGGCTGGATTGATTTTATTCCATTGAAAACCAATAGTATCATTTAGTTTCCTCCAAAATTTCAATGGTAAGATTTTACATTCTGATAACTTTTTTATATAAAGAGAATTTTTTATATATAGAGGATTCAAAACCAAATTTCAATTAAATGACAAATAGCCATATTTAAATTTAGAAATATTGTAATTTGATTTTTCTATCACAATTTAAAGATAATAGAAGACTATTGAATTATAATTTAAGTGGCACTGAGGTTGTTTTGGATACTGAACTCGAAACCAATGTAAAACAAATAAAAAAGAGCTAAGACATCGATTCGCCACGATACATAATAAAATGCTAAAAAGTCTTTATAAAATGTTGATTAAGTCATTAATTTTATGAAGAAAAATTCATTTTGTGTGATTTAGCCACTTTATAGACAAACTAATTTCAACAGTTATGTAAAAGAAATCCTCAACTTAAACGTGATATTGTCAACGTCTTTATTATGAAATGGATAAAGCAAACATATTAGCAACAAAACTGTACAATGCTGTATTATATTATAATGTTAATTACGATTAATCTTGTTTTAAACTCAAAAAAGATATTATTTTCGTACAGAGGTAAGAAGTATATTTTTAGCAAGAAAATCCCAAAAAACTTGCATTATTTAACAATTTTTTTTTACGTTCATTACATTGTCGATCAAGTTTTTGTAGGTTCATTGCACGATGAGGTAAAAAGTATTTTTTTAAGCGTAATGTTTGAATGATGCTACTACATTCAGTCAATGTTCAAAAGAAAAAAAAAAAAAAACAAGAACGATGCTCTACATCACATGTGAATGGATCTGAAAGTACAAGGGAGTCGGGGAGTCTAGGGGCCATTTGGGGTAGGGATGGCAATGGATGTTTGTTAATGGGGAACCCGTGGGGAATCCCCGAATGGGGAACGGGGATGGGGGTAATTTTACCCCCGCGGGGACGGGGACGGGGGACGTTTTAGCCCCGTGGGGAATTTGGAAATGGGGGCGGGGAGTGCTCCCCCCGACCCGCGGGGACCCCGAAATAAGTGAAAAGACAGAATTACCCTTCAGTCATTATCCACTTAATATATATGTCAATACTAAAATAGATTTTTTATTCATTTTTTCCCTTTACATATTAAATATAATATATATGTCATTATTTCTTTCTTTCTCGGTAAATTTAATAGAGTATTCTATTGATAAGATTTTGGCTTTTGTGATTTCTTGTTCATGCTAATTATGCTTATGTTATGTGGCAAGTCCTTTCTATTTTTTCCCAAGTTGACACAAATTTGTTTGTTTTTCGTGTCTGTACAAATTAATAAGTTGTAATTGGAAAGTAAAATATAATGTGCATTCTTTTTATTTATAAAATTGGGGAATGGGGTCCCCGTGGGGATCCGATTCCCCGCGGGGAACGGGGATGGGGGCAATTTTTCCCCCGAACGGGGAATGGGGATGGGGATGGGGGAACATTTCGGAAACGGGGGTGGGGGTGGGAAACCTTCCCCCGCGGGGACCCCGACCCATTGCCATCCCTAATTTGGGGGAACAAAATTTAAAGAAATCAGTATCACTCTACCCACACTAAATGCACCGGCCAAAAAAAAAAGAAAAGTAAAATAAAAGAAAGTAAAACAGTAGAATTCCTTGCCGGCACCGCACCAATAAATGTGAAATTAAATAAAACACACTACTGACCATCACTTCCCGGGTCCCTCCTCTGTCATGAGCTTTTCTTGCTAAAAGAATAACAAGGCCGATCTAGATCGAGCTTTAATCAAAAACCAAAAAAATAAGAAAGGAAAAAAAGAAATTCTCTAAGAAAGAACCGCGTTTTCTTTGTTTCTTCTTTTCCATCCCTCTCCCGATCTCGGGTAACCATTCTGCTCTATTTCTTACTCTCTCTCTCTCACACACACATTTTCTGTGTCGGTCGATTCAAAACAGAAGCTCAAGATTTAACTGGTTTGGGGGGTTTTTGGTAGCTCTAAATCCAACAATGTCGAGGCGGCCTGGAAATCCCGCGAGGCGCTTAGGCGACAGCGGAGGCATCCCATTCGTCAGTTCAATCCAATCTAAATCCCGCTCCTCGCCTTTGCTTTCAATCGGCCTCCTCGTCCTGGTACTCTCCGTAAACATTACATTTGTCGTCTCTTTTTTTGAGATACTTCGTTCCTTAATTGTCACTGATGTGATTTTCTTGGCTGCTCTCCGTTTACAATTATTTGCAGGGTTCAATTCTTCTTGTTGCCTATTGTTACAGCGGTTCAGGTCTGTGTTGTTACCTTCATGGCTTCTAAGCTTTCTCGGTCCTAAGATTTAAGGAAAATGAATAAACAACAAAAAATGTTTTATGCTTTGTATGATGCACTTTGCTATCCGATTTACGAGCTCTTTGTATTGTAACAGGAGGGCAAATCAGCGATAGAACAGCTCTCAGTAAGGAAGGTAAAGCAAATATCCATTTTATCCAGTTTTTGTTTTTTTCTTTGTTTCTTCAAATCAGTATAATTCATTATATATCAGAGAAGACATTGCCCTACTTGTAATGGTATGATTATTAATTCCAACAAAAAAGGATGCTGAAGTTTTTGAAACTGTAATTACAGGCGCTGTTTCGTGCACTTCAGAAGTTCAATTAGCTTTGCCTGTTCTCAAGAAGGCTTATGCTGATAGCATGCGCAAAGTGTTGCACGTAGGCCCAGATACTTGTTCTGTGGTATCGAGCTTGTTAAAAGAAGATGATATTGAAGCCTGGGGTGTGGAGCCCTATGACTTTGATGAGCTGGATGGCCACTGCAAGACCCTCGTCCAGAAAGGCTTTGTTAGGGTCGCCGACATCAAGTTCCCTCTTCCTTACCGGGCAAAATCGTTCTCTCTTGTCATTGTGTCAGATGCAGTGGATTACTTGTCGCCGAAATACCTGAATAAAACTCTTCCAGAATTGACAAGGGTGTCTACTGATGGTGTTGTTATGTTTACTGGTACTGCTTCTGCTACTATGCTTAGGTCTCTTAGTCAACAACGGTTGCATTCATTTGAGTGTGATACCATCCAAAAGCTATTCTAAATAATGGATCTGATTTGCCAATATATTATAAACAACGGTTTGTTCAGTTAGGCTGTTTCATTCATGTTCAATATGTTAGCTCCCATGTCACTTGCAGAGATAGAGGGTGAAGCATAACATTTTGCCAACTAATTACTAGTCATCAGATTGTTGCCAAGGAGAGAATCTGGTGAAGGGAGGTTGACTATGCTGGGGTGATCTTTATGTCATTATCAGCCCGCATACTTTTCCTACTCAATGGAAATGATATATTGTCATAGATGCATTCTAGTTGCCCTCTTTATTTTATAGTCATTGACCAGGCGATTGCTACATAGTGGAATGATTGGTGTACAACATGCTATCCTTAGACATTATTGATGCTCTATCCCTTATTGCTATAGCATTTTTGCTTCCACATTTTTCTTTACATCTTTTGATTTGATTCCTTATTGCACTTTTCCTTGAGCAGGTTATCCAGGTCAACATAGAGCTAAAGTTGCCGAGTTATCCAAGTTTGGTCGTCCAGTAAGTGAATAATCTCTTCATTATATTTTGTTCATTGTCCATCCTTTTGTATTATCTTCTTTGATATTTTCTGAAACATTTAAGTTTTTTGTTTACTCAGTTTGATTTGTTTTTTGACATGTTTCTTGAATGTCACTTTGTTCCATGAATCCATGGCTCAGTAAAATGCTATTTTGATCCGATCTATATGCGGTGAGTTTTAGTCAGGTGCAAATGAAAAAGTTTAATGTCTTGAGTTTCGAGGTGTGCCAATCCCATTGAAGGGCAAAAAAGAAACATAAGGGGGAACTCTTGATCAACTTTTGGGACAAAATTTTTATCGCATTTCCGATTTAGCCTGTGTCCTTGCTGTTATGATCTTATTTTTTTTGGTATGGGTAGAAATCATCTTTATCAATGAATTAATTGATCTACAGTAGGTAACCCTGAAAAGTTGATCTTTGGTAGTGTTCAGGGCAAGCCATTTTAGGGTGGGTCATGTGTGAGAGGTGATGGGGAATGTCTTGAGGTTGTTGAAGATGGCATTGCCTTTGATCGAGTAACGAGCTTGTCTGAGCAGAAGCATCTCCTTATTAATAATAAGATATTAAATATGATCTGGTTACAAATGTTCATAAAACATAGCGAGCTGATATCCTTCAGTTTAAGGGTTAAAGAATGGAGTTTCAGCACTGGATTGCTGCTCAAATGAAATTCTGGACCTAGGTCCTAGGAAGCTGTAACGTCGCATCTTTTTCCATCAAATAAAGTGTAAAAAAAATCAGCAGAATCCATGTGCAACAGAGGTCCACTCTGGGAATGTATTTATTTTGATGAGGAATCATAACTTACATTAAGTTCACTCAATCTATTCTTGATTAGGATCTCTGTGGACTTTACTACGGCAATTTGCGTAAACTAGTCTATGTTGAGAGCTGTCTAGACTTTACTATGGCATGGCTTTGGATTCTTTCTTGTTTGCTGCTCAGACTTATTTTTATGTGTGGCCACAAAAGAATGAAACTGTTGTAGAGGGATTCTAAAGTTGTTATTCTTGTGAAGGCCAAATTTCGGAGCTCATCATGGTGGATAAGATACTTTGTTCAGACTGGTTTGCAAGAAAGTGAAGCTGCCTCAAAGAAGTTTGAGCAGGCTTCAATTAAAAGGGCATACAAGCCATCGTGCCAAGTTTTCCATCTTCAGTCAAACAATTAAGGTATGGGGCACAAATTTGTTCGGTCTTTCAGTATCGTGGCAGAAAAGATGCCAGTAAGCACCTTCCAGCTCCTATAGCATAAATTGTTTTGTGGAAATCCAATCATTTTATTTTCTAACAGTATAAAGTGGTCTTCCGATAAATTATTCACAAGGGAGGCAAGCAGGTGTCGGGGCTTCTAGTGTTCTAGGTTAGGCTGTTGCCCTCCAGTGCTGCTGCTTGTTGTACTTCTAATGTATGTTCGTTTGTTCTTTTTTATTTATCCAATGTATTTGTGTTTGTTAATTTGGGCACACGGCTTGTTATGAAATTTTGAGAAGACTACAAATTTCAGTTATATTGAGTATTGACAGCTAAATTGAAGTTGGAGTGTGGCATTGTAGTGGTTTTTTATTCGCTTCTGATTTGCTCAATTTGGCTGTCCTGGACAATAACATAACTTTCTTTTCTGTAAATAAAACTCTAATTACTTGGATATCTACACAAAACATATAGTCATCTTTTCGCCAGAAAGAGATGTGCATCACTTTTGAGTTCTTAGATTCATTCAATTCAAGGGCACCTGGGTTCACGCCTGGAGCTCCTAAAGCAGCAAAGCTGGTGCAAAAGGCAAAGTTTTTTCCTGGAAAATTCCAATTTTTTTCCCCTAGTGGTCCCTTTGTCACAGGAGAAAGACTAGTTTTCAACATTCAGCTAAGGTAAATTGGCGAACTCAACTCGGTCTGGGTCTCTGGTTGCTGGAGCCTCAACAAGTTGTTGGACTTTCTCAGTCAGTCATAATTCTTATTTTATGTATCATGAAGAATTCTGCCTAAATTCCTTTTCTTCTAGTGTCGGTTTAAAGAGGGGAAAAAAATAGAAAGAAGAGAGTTTTATCTTTGTCTCACTACGATTATAGACAGAAGAGTCCCCCACTTATTTGTGTAAATAAAACACCTAATTTTCGGCCCCCTTTTGGGATTCAAAGTCAATTCGTTAAGACTTTTGATCTATTTAGTTCCTTGTGTTATAGTGTGTCCACTAAAAAGGGAAATGGAGAAGGAAGGAGAGCATAATATTTGTCTCACTCACCACGTTACCTGTGCGAATAAAACACTTCATCTTATGTGCTTTTTTTGGGGAAGTTGATCAAAGTGTGAAATTTTTCCAAAAGTTGTAAGCAACCGAATTTTTCAGGATGTGATGGCCCATATGACGAGCAACAAAAACTTGTACAAAGAATATTTGGCACATAATCGGATTCATGTAGATAAGTACTTTCTAGACTTGTTGTGAAGGAGCATTATTTTTTAAAATTTTAATCAGGTTATGAATTTCTAGTTCTACCAAAGCTCGTACAAAAATATGACAAATGATTTGATCTGGGATTACATATCTTATACCGAACACTCTGTAAATTGCCAAGATATTGACAGAAAAAAGGCAGGCGCACGACAATATTATAATCGGCATCTCCTGGTGACGGCAGAGTTGTAGTTGCAAATGGATACAAATTACAAAGATTTGCACGAGAAGAGATCGGGAAAGAGCAAAAAAGATAAATAAAGAATTACTAGTTCGTTTTTGGCCATTAGTGTGTGTGCAACGACGGTGCACAAGATATGGTTGGTTTTGAACATTGGCCAACTAAACAAGACTTGTTGCACCTGCACGCCATTATTATTCATTCATAAAGTAAAAGAAAAACAACAAGGAAACTACTAACAGTCTAATATTATTATTAGATAAAAGAAGAAAAAAAAACAAAGAGGCAAATAAAACTAAAATACTAATGACCCAACAAGTTGTGACACGAACTACAACAGAAGGCAACATGTAGATCATCGTAGAACCGCATTAAAGGGCCCCCTCCTTTTCCCCTCCATCTTCGTCATCCACATCCTCCCTCTCCCTCTCTCCCTCTCTCTCTCCTCTGGCCTCTGCATTATTAACACTATTACTCGAAATCAAGAGCCCAATTTATTCAATTATTAACCATAATAATAAAACCCCCGTACAATAACAGCTCACCATTCCACCCCCCCCTCATCCTCCTCTACAACAAAGAAACCACCAATAATAATCATCTATCTGCTCTGTGTGCCTCTTCCTCCTCCTCCTCCTCTCTCCCCGTCTTTTCTTCTTCTTCTTCCTTTCATAGTCCCCACGTGCGTCGCTTTTACGCTCCGCTTCCGCTTTTGGCCACCAAATCTCCTGAAATCCTCCACCCCTCTCCTTTCCAGCTTGTACACCTTTCTTTCGTTTTCTCTCACTTTACCGCTCTTGTCCTCTCTTCTTTTTAACGTCTTATTATTTTATATATAACTGTCAAACTATTATTAAACCATTTGATTATACTAGCATACTTAAATCCCGCTCATCCTCTGGCGCGTGTGATTTCGCTGAAAAACTCCAGAACTCTCCAACTCCCTCCGTCCATATCCGCTTGCGTGATTGTTTTTACTTACTATTTTTTTTTTTTTTGAGTTTCTGGGGGAATGGAGGTGATTGAGCTCTGGTTGTTGTTTCTCTAACAGTTAGTTTAATTTGATCACCATCAGCTACTAAACCAGTAGGCAGTAGTATACAAACTTGTGTTTGTTTTTGTCTTTCTCTTCTCTCTTCCATTCTATCTTGTTTTTTGGCGGTTAAGAGAGAGAGAATCGAATGGCGGTGGAGTACAGTTGCTGTGAAACGCAGTTCTTCTTACACATAGTGATCATAGTGTTGCTGGTGTTGTTCGCCGGATTGATGTCTGGTCTCACCCTAGGGCTCATGTCCATGAGCCTCGTCGACCTTGAGGTCCTCGCCAAATCCGGCACCCCTACTGACCGGAAACACGCCGGTAACCTCGCTGCCTTTTTCACTTCTCTCTTACTATTTTTGTTTCTGTTTGGATACCGCAAACTTTGATTGCTAATAATGTTTGTTTGGTTATTTTATTTCCTTTTTGTTTCCTTTTTGTTTTGTTTTTATCAGCCAAGATATTGCCGGTTGTTAAAAACCAGCATCTGTTACTCTGCACCCTGCTTATTTGTAATGCTGCCGCAATGGAGGTATTGTTTGTTATATGCGCAATGGATTTTGTCGTTTTGGGTGGTAAATATGGAAACAATTAATTAAAGATAAGATAACTTAGTTGAGGCCAATTTCTGTTGTCTTTTTTTTTTTTTTGACAGGCGCTTCCGATTTTTCTCGATAGTCTGGTTACGGCCTGGGGTGCCATTCTCATTTCAGTTACGCTGATACTTCTGTTTGGTGAGGTGAGAAATGCTGACAGTATATTTGTATCTTTGGGAGGAAGATGAGCTGAGTGAAGGTTAACACTTGTTTTATTTTGTTGATTGCTTTGCGTTTTGGGTGTGCAGATCATACCACAATCAGTTTGTTCTCGGCATGGTTTGGCAATTGGTGCCACTGTGGCCCCATTCGTTCGAGTTCTGGTTTGGATATGCTTTCCTGTTGCCTTTCCGATAAGCAAGGTTTGATATCTTGGTCTGAGAGTTCCTTAGGTTTTGAATTTTGATTATCCTTTTTTAGCTGTGAAGTGATCTTAATGTGTTCTTTTTGGTGTATTCCAGCTTCTGGATTTTCTGCTGGGTAAAGGGCATGTCGCACTATTTCGCAGGGCTGAGTTGAAAACTCTTGTAAATTTGCATGGAAATGAGGTGCGTTTGGTACTTTGTAGTGTTTCACTATGTCAGACACAAGGTTGTTTTTTGTGCCTCATTTGTCTCCAATGTTTGCCGGCTTTGGCGTCAAGTTTGGTTATTAGCCGCATATATGCCATGCCATTTCAGTTCTTGTTTTTCTCATGATTCTGCTATTCACTGCTTTAGAATATTATGCTTCTTGGTACTTTCCCTTTGTTTCATGTTTCTTTATCCAGTTGTACTTCGTGTGGATTTGTCACTTTGACTTCTAGATGCTTGTTCTCTTCTGAGACAATCACGTTTTTGGTATGTTAGGCTGGCAAAGGTGGAGAACTGACTCATGATGAAACAACAATTATTGCTGGAGCACTTGAGCTCAGTGAGAAGACAGCTGGCGATGCCATGACTCCTATATCAGAAACATTTGCGATTGATATAAATGCCAAACTCGACAGGTATGGTGTTCTAAATGGATACACTAAAAATCTGTTTGCCTTTGTTGTGTGACTTTGATTAGTTGCATTACATACTTCTTATGTACAGGGAATTGATGAATTTGATATTGGAGAAAGGGCATAGCAGAGTGCCAGTTTACTATGAGCAACCAACAAATATAATTGGACTTATTCTGGTAAATCGATTATGATGATATACTCAATGAGGATGAAAGGTTTTTTTTTTTTTCTTTTTTCTTTCTTTTTCCCCTATCCCTGGTGTCATCCATGTCAACCTCTAGCTTAAGGTTATTGCATTCAATGAAGATTTTTTCATCTGCCCTATGACCAACAGAGATAGGGTTTAGGTTTACCCACATCATTTTCACCTACGTTCACATCTACACTGCTTGTGCCTCTCCTTGTTCTCCA
Organism: Turnera subulata; assembly: GCA_028386065.3. Lineage (NCBI taxonomy): Eukaryota > Viridiplantae > Streptophyta > Magnoliopsida > Malpighiales > Passifloraceae > Turnera > Turnera subulata. The sequence goes on from JAKUCV010000814.1 coordinate 29,848, forward strand.
ATTTGTAAAACAGAGTACTCGCTGTTCATGAAAGAACTGTTTAGTTATAGACCTTTCTTATCTAGACGAAAAGCCCCACATGTTTAAATTCATTGAAGCGGCAAGAGATTCTGCAAACTTTAGGGCTCTTAGTGATGCACCAAGCAAAGAGGAAGTGAATGCCATATCTAACATGGTGTAGCAAGAGCGGAAACTTGGTTAACCTCTGGGTAGGAGAAAGGTGCCAGATATTGTGCGACTGAAAATTGGATTAACTAGAGAGGAGTGCGAGGTAGTTTGCTTAATATTGTGGACATGTAATAGTAATAATGGATGATGATTGACTTTGTCTGATGCTATATTATTCTATCTCATATTAATGGAGTCTTATTTGATGTCATTTGTTGTTTGCTTGCAGTTATTGGTTATCTCTTTTCTCGTTTTGTTAAGTATTAATTTTTTTTCACATATCTTAGGTTAAGAATTTGTTGACAATTCACCCAGAGGATGAAGTGCCTGTGAAGAGTGTCACAATACGCAGGATCCCCAGGTATCTGTGTTCAGAAATTGTTATTTTGTTTTTGGACAGCACTTCATATAAGTATGTTTATCCAAATTCTATGATTTGTTTGTCTTTCTTGTAGGGTTCAGGAAAGTTTGCCATTATATGATATACTGAATGAGTTTCAAAAAGGTCATAGCCACATGGCCGTTGTTGTAAGACAATGCAAAAAATTAGAACATCAGTCCTTTAACAGTAATGGTGATGGTTAGTATCATCCTTCTACAGATGCTCCACATTATTACAAGCATGTCAAAATAATATCAATTGTGTGAAAATTTTCTCTCTTTATAGTGGGAACAAATTGATTAATAATTGCTTTCCCTCATATCTAGTGAAAGAAGTTAAAGTTGACATTGATGGTGAAAAGGCTCCTCAAGAGAAGTCTGTAAAAAGCAAAAGGCCTCTGCACAAATGGAAGAGCTTTCCCAACCATGGAACCAACTCTTTTAAGCGCTCAAGGAGCAAGAAGTGGACAAAGGACTTGGACTCTGATATCTTGCACTTAAATGGCAAGCTCCCAAAGCTTCCCGAAGAAGAAGAAGCTGTAGGTATCATAACTATGGAAGATGTCATTGAAGAGCTTTTACAGGTATAAGTTTCTCTCTTGCAATATACTTACAGTGCAATTATCCACTGTTCTAGTTTCTGATTTCTGTTCCTTTTGTGCTATGTAGGAGGAGATTTTTGACGAGACCGATCATCATGTTGAGGATTCATGACAGTGGCTTTCCTGAGATGTAAATGTACTGTAGCAGATATTGATGAAAATTTTGTGGAACTAGTTTTAGCCTCTCGAGTTTAGTAGTGTTCTTGCATGATTAAGCGATGTTGATTTTATCATAGCAATATTCCAGTAAAACGTGTATGATGTATTGTTATGTAGAAGCCAGGTTGTGTTTTTATGCCCAAAAGATACCTGTTTTGACGTCGCTGTTTTACTGGGACGATACCAGCTGTTGGATATTGTTACTTGGCTCACTTTTCTCTTTATCTGGGTTAGCGTAACCCCGTCTGTTGGTATTAAACTAATACTTGGCTCACTTTTCTCTTTATCTGGGTTAGCGTAACCCCGTCTGTTGGTATTAAACTAAGTTTAGTTTTGTTGGGTTTAGGAGTATTTACTTTATTGCGTTTGAAGAATCCAAGTCCAATTCAGTGTTGGAGTTATGCCTTGTGTGTTAAGTTAGAGTCCTTATAAATAGACATGTTAGGGTACTGGGAAGAGCACTGTCGTGCGGTCTAGTTTATTGTGTGTGAGGTTTCAAATTAAATAGAAGTGTTTTGGATGTTGGATTTCTATATATTCTACATCCTCAGGTTTTCCACCGGAGTTGCGCTTTTGTATTCCCTTTTCTGGGCGCATGTTTATGTTGTTAAGTCATCACTTAGCTTAGAATATTTTGCCAAATTAATTCCTTATCTCTTTATCATTCAATCAACTCCCATCCAAGCTGGTAATCATAATCAATAACATTACATTCATCCACTTCAAATTTAATAAGTAGCAAGTGTTGTAAAGATGGGTGGTATCCTTTCGATAAGGGTCTTACCGTTAACTTGAATAATGTTACACGATTTGGTCATGTGGGATAAGTTGGAACGGAGACAAGGAAAAGAAACATAATCATTAACGGATATTATGTCCCAGTGCAACGGTATGGGAAATACATTGCATATAAATTCACCTGGTAAAGGATAAGGGTGGGGTGCGGGGCGTACGTGAAAATGGATTTAGTAAAGGAGAAACGAGCCCCAATTATATTCAAGGGATGGAAAACAAATACCCACACGAATGCAATTCACTTGGAAAAGGATAACAGGAGGAGCATGTGAGACTGGATTAGTAAAGGGGGAAACAATTCCATTTATATTCAAGAGATGGAAAACAAATACGCACACGAATGCCATTCACCTCCCAGGTACCATTTTGCCCACTAAGTTAGCAGTTGGGAACAATCATAATTATACAATGTCCACACAGTTAATGTCCCATTTTCAATTGGGAATAACAGGCGTCCTCATTTTCTTCTCTTCTCTTCTCTTCTCCTTTTCTTATCTCTGGTCTTTTCTTTACATCTATGCTTCTTGCAGTGCTTCTTGTGTGAACTCCTTGAATGAACTTTCTTTGCTCGCTTTCGTCTCACTTCATCAAGCTCTTCCTCAGAAGATTCATAAGATTTCAATGTAGAAGGCTTCTCTGGACCAAAAACAACACGGTCTGCTCTTGCATCTGAGAGCGAAGACAGTTTTCCTTTGTCATCAGACGGGGGCAGATATGGGCCAGTTTCATCCATCCTTGGACCCACACCTCCTCGGCCTCGCTTCACTCTGTAATTAGCACAAACATTCATGTCAAACCGAAAAAACTTTACCACTCAAACACAAACTCTAGTCACACATCTGCATGAAGAAGTTGCACACACATATACACAAAGAGAAATAGAGAGATTATCTAGCAACCTTGATTGCAAAAGATTTTCAACGTCTTCATCTCTCAAACCTTCATCTTCCCTTGAATAACCGTTCTCAGCCTCTCTTGACAAGCAAGACGCAGTAGCACTGTCCTCATTAACATCAGGCCTCTTACTTCTGTTTCTAGATAGATCATCCATATCTCTACTGTTCCTGCTGTTTTTATTCCTGGTTGATCTCTCACTAATCCTATCATCCAGCTCAAGCTCTTTCTGCCGGATACGCCACATCTCATTCACTTCCACAGCTTTATTAGCTGAACAAATGGAAAATGGAATATCAAAAACGAGGTGCAGATAACAATATATATGGGTCCACATAGCATAATATGAAGCTGACACTATTTTCTCCAAGACATTAGTAGGAAGCCCCTGAACAGAAACTATTAAAGAAAGAATCGTGGAGTTATTACTTATAAAAGCTGGGTGATATTCTGAGAAGTACATAGGCTTTTCAAACCTAATTCACACATCTCAACAGTATATATGAAAATAAGCAATTTGACGTTGAGAAACAGCTTCAAGAAGCATAATTTTGGCCTTACACGTTTTAGTTGGAATAAGCAGGTCAAATGACAAGCTGAGTGAGGGTCCTCTATGACTTCTACTTGTAGCCATCCTTTGATTTGTGACAAGTGATAGTTTGGATAGAGATAACTTGTGACTTAGAATTAGTTAGCAAACGAATTAGTGATAAATAACTTTAAGCAGAAAATTGACTAGGTCACTTATGAAATATAATAGCTTCTACTTGTTACCTTTAACTAAAAATTAGAAGTAACAGTTATGCCAAACAGACACCAAGAATAACTCCTCTTTCAGTTATCACATACCATTCTCCTGAACTAGTATCTAAATTCTCCCCAATGTGAACTTCTATTCCCCAACTAAACTTCAAATTGTCTGAAAAGTAGGACGCCCAAGGACAACACTCTCTGGGTTAGTTTATAAGTTAGAAGCAAGGAACTAACGTCAATTTCAAAGCCTTAAAACCCATTCAAAGACATATTGTACAGCTCACACTCTAGACTGTCAAAAGGGAGTCATATGGCTGACTGTTCCAAGGAGGGTAAGAAATGCACCTCTGCCATCATTGACAGTTTCAAGCAAGGAATGCAAAACTAACTTGGCCAACCTATATGCTCACATCTCTCGTACAAGGAAGAAAAATAATTGACCAACATAAAGAAAGGCTAGGCAAGCACCGAGAAGGTACTCAATAAACACTGACCTTGCTGCACCCCAAGAACAGTTGCCGTGAGGAAGCGAGAATTAGGGCGACCCCTTGCTTTAGGCTTTTGAAGATAGACATGGACGCCTTCCTTCTCGGCCTGTCTCCGCAATTCTGCGGCTTCTTTCAGAAGAATGGCAGCTATTCTGTTCTCTGTCTCCAGATCCATCAGAACCTGCAGAAAGGACCCAAACAAAGCACGAATTATTCATGAATGTACAATACACTATGAAATGAATGAAAAGAAAAATGCAGCAAAGCTAAAACTTAATTTTCTCTAGTTCACTTGCCTAGCAATCCTATCTTCAAATATTCAATCAATAGCTTGCAATACAACGGACGCCACTTATCCAGACAAAAAACGAACTTTACACCTTTAGAATCTGAGGAGCAAAAAAAGCACGTTTCTTTCTTTTCTCCAAAGCCATAGGATGCAGAGGGCAAATTTAAAGCAGAAACAAAGAGTCAAACTTGGTGGCATCTTCAGCCTCCTAAAACTAAATGGTTATAGCCAAAAAACCAATATTATGAAATCCCTAACATGGAAGATAAACAGAATTCAAACCAACCAAGCCATGCGGGACAACTAAAAAGATTGAAAAAAGCAGCAGACTTGAAGAGAGATAGAGACGTTACCCGATCGATCGACGCCTAAAACTGAAGCCAATAGAGGATTCGAGGCTTCAATTAAGAGCAACCAAACGGCGTCGCGGTTGTTCTCCACCAAAGGCCTGGTATTAATAATTACTGGGGGCAAAAGAAGAAGATTCTTCCGCAATAGAGAAACCCTAATTCCAGGTTCTTCCCTAATTTTGTAGTGGGGAGACAAAGCGGAGAGACGAACGCAATTGGGATTGAAACGGACACGGAGGTCAACAAGCTGGCGTGGCAGTTAATGTTGGCCAGCTAATAATGCTTAGAGAGCTGACGTGGCGGTTAATATTTTTAATGTGTCCACTGTGTGTCTCTCTCCAGTCCTCACAGAAAGGGCTAGGGTTTTTGTATTTAGTGTTAAAACTGAACTGAAGCACCGCCATTTTCCTTTTGAAGTCAAGCTCGGCGAAACAGCAAACTCCTCCTCAACTGGAAAAAGCGGAGAAAGGCTAAAGAAGCTAATACAATGTCACCGACGCAGCTTATCTCCGCTCCTATCTCCTCTTCTTCTTCCCCTGCCTTCTTCGGCGCTGCTTCCACCTCCTTCAATGCCAGGTTTTCATTTTTAACCAAACTCCCTTCTCTTCTATCTATCTGGGCTCCTTTATCTAATCATTTCTTATTGCCACCTCTTCTCAGGAGCCACAGCGTCTCTTATCCCTCCAAAAGATTAAGTCTTTGCCGCTGCGTTGCGGTGCCCCAAGAGGAGAAAACCGGTGCGTTTTGCTCCCCTTCCTTCTTCCTTTTTTAATATCATTTCGCTTGTTTGTTAAATAGTTGATTTATTTCAGAAATTCTGACTACTATTGTTGCTATTCTTGTTGTGAAGCTTACAAGACAAGTGTGTCACGAAATGAGAACATGGCCAAGCTCCAAGCCGGTTACCTGTTCCCCGAGGTGCGTTGGGTTTGCTTGTTGTTGTTGCTACATCCTTAGTTAGTCAAAAATGAATTAGGGGAATCGTTTGTTTTTGAGCTGCATTATGTGTCTGCTTGTTCGGAAATTAGATTGCGCGGAGGAGGAATGCGCATTTGTCAAAGAACCCAGATGCTAAAGTGATAAGCCTTGGGATTGGTGACACCACCGAGCCTATTCCGGAAGTCATAACTTCTGCACTGTCAAAGGTATCAATCATAAAATCAAAATCTTCATCTATGTTATTGCTTTCTAGTTCGAGGCAGAATTGTCACTTAGAATCTTGTTAATTTCATTGCTTCCTCATACATTATGTCTCTCTTATTTGCCGTGTCACATAATTTTGTATTCCCTGCTATGACTATTTGTCCTTGTTTTTTTTTTTTGTTTTCGTCTAAAATTTTACTTTTGTCTTTCTTGGCAGCGAGCACTAGCACTGTCCACATATGAGGGTTACAGTGGTTATGGACCTGAGCAAGGTGAAAAGGTATGTGGTGTTGTTTATAACTAATCTCTGAGTTTTCTTACATTTAGCTCTTGCTTATGGTTGTTTTATTCAATTCTGTTAAATGATGTTTCACTACCGCTGCCTAATATTTGTTCAAATAATTTCCAGAATGCATTTCTCTTTTGTAGTCATATTCCCTTTGATTCATGCTTTGTGTCAACTTCATTATCTTAAGGATAAACTTGGAGAGTTACAAAAATAGCTGTTCTGGTGCAGCCATTGAGAACTGCAATTGCTTCGGCATTCTATAGAGACCTCGGCATTGGGGAAGATGATATATTTGTTTCTGATGGAGCCAAATGTGACATTTCCCGCCTCCAGGTTTGTTTCTTTTTGTTTATTGGGAATTTTGAAGTTTAACTTTGTTCTCCTCTTATTTTCCTATTTATTTTTTCTCTCTCTTATTTGACGTAATTTTCTGTGGCGTAAATGGGTAGCCCCATTGGAACTGACTTGCTTTGGTGTTGTTTCACATGTGGCAGATGGTTTTTGGGTCTAATGTGACTATTGCTGTGCAAGATCCTTCATACCCGGTAAACTATGCTTCTTTCATTTGAAGTGCAATTGCTCCCTTTTGGCAACATCTCTTTCTGCATGTAATCTCAGGAAATTGTGTTATGTTGCTTTCTGATGTATTCACTACTTAATGAGGCGTCACTTGTTTCCTGGTTGCTCCATCTTCTCTATTTCTATTCCATCAGAGCCCCAACCGGACTTATAAGTTGGTGGGCAAACTCGGTTAGTTGAGGTGATATGCTACTTTGGGATTCTAACTTGGATTTATTGATCTTTCTTTTTCTGGAGTAGCTGGTTTTTCTAGTCGTCCTGTACTTTCTCTGGGCTTTGACCCTCTTGGTTTGATGTCTCAGTGAAGTTATTGTATTGAAAATTACTCAATTGTTTTGGCCATATTAATGGAAAATTATTTCTCTTTATAGAAGAAGATATATCTTTTATGGCTATTATACAATTGCTTGCTCTTCTCTTGCATGAACAATAGCAGGGGAAAAGGACTATATGCCATGTGCAAGTCTGGTTGATGCTATAATTGTATCAATGCCCATGGTAAAAAATTAGGAAAGATATTAAGATGAGGAGAAAATCAAAATAGCAGATTGTCAACAGCTGCTCTTGTTTACTAATTTATCCACTCGTAACTATTTGCAGGCTTATGTGGACTCAGGTGTCATTATGGGCCAGACTGGACAGTTCCAGAAGGATGTTGAGAAGTATGGAAAAATTGAATACATGAGGTGTACTCCAGAGAATGGTTTCTTTCCTGATTTGTCCAAGGTTTCTCGAACAGATATCATATTTTTCTGTTCCCCAAACAATCCCACGGGTTCTGCTGCAACAAGAGAACAGCTGACCAAACTTGTAAAATTTGCCAAGGACAATGGGTCTATAATTGTCTATGATTCAGCATATGCAATGTATATGTCTGACGATAACCCCAGGTCCATATTTGAAATTCCTGGAGCCAAAGAGGTAATGTTTAGTTGATATTCTAATTTCCCAGCAAGCCTGGTTCCAGTTTTATTACATCTTCTAACGTCTGGACTCTTGTTCATTTCAGTGAAATTTTTAGTTCATAGGCTTATGAGTGTCACTATTTAAAAGCTGAGTGGAGAGTATACCTGGTAAACCGATAAAATATTACAAGATGCGTTACTTATTTCCTATGTTTTCTTGGACACACAATGCTTTGGAACTCCCACTTTTTGTCATAGGCTTCTAAGACGCTTGAACCCTTAAAAGAAATGGATTTAATACTTTGGTGCAAATAACTTCATTGAATTGATAAATGTTAGCTTGTTGAATCATAAATGACGACTAATTTATATATTTTCTTCTTGGGGCCTATTTCTGCAAGCTTTAGATTCATGTTTGGGATGTGTTAATCTTAATCTCCTTGTGATTTCAGGTTGCAATTGAGACATCGTCATTTAGCAAGTATGCTGGGTTCACTGGTGTTCGTCTTGGATGGACTGTTGTTCCCAAAGAGCTACTATTTTCTGATGGGTTCCCTGTTGCCAAGGACTTCAACCGTATTGTATGCACGGCCTTTAACGGAGCATCCAATATTTGCCAAGCTGGAGGTTTAGCTTGCCTCTCGCCTGAAGGCCTTAAGGTTAGTTTTGTAGTTTTGGTTTTCCCCCTTGAGGCGAGTTCCACTGATTCAATAGAACTGAGAATATATGCATGGTTTCTTCTCCTTGCAGGCGATGGGCCAGGTGATTGGATTCTACAAAGAAAATACCAGCATCATAATGGATACGTTTAATTCACTTGGTTTTAAGGTTTATGGAGGAAAGAATGCACCATATGTGTGGGTCCACTTCCCTGGACGGAGTTCATGGGACGTGTTCAGTGAAATTCTTGAGAAGACTCATGTGGTTACTACACCAGGCAGTGGTTTTGGACCAGGTGGGGAAGGTTTTGTAAGGGTCAGCGCGTTTGGTCGCAGGGAGAATATTTTAGAAGCCTGCAAAAGATTTAAGCAGCTTTACAAGTGAATTGTAAAAGATCCCGTCTTCTTCGCTGCAAAAATTTTAGGTTAGGCTGGTTTGTAATTGAACCAGACCCATCTGGTTTTGGTCGACTTCTCCTTGCGCTGAAGAGTGAAGACATCTGCCTTCATTCTTCTTTTTTTTTTTTTTTTTTTTGTTTTCTGGTTCACTAGATTGTACCCTAATGAGTAATGACATGCAAAACATGAAGCAGCTTTCATTGGATCCTTTTCCAGGAGGTTAAAGATCTTATCCATCTGTTGCCGTGACGCTTGTCTTGAAATTGTAATAAAACCTGTTGTATTGCAGATGCAGATGAAATAATGAGGACCCATTCCCCGAGGTTTAATTTAGACCACAAAGGTTTACTGTTGCATGCGAAAGTTGGACTGGGATATTCAGTGAACAAAGCAAAAGCCCACAGAGATAGATGACCAAGTCCCACAGCACAATCAGAAAAGAAATTTTTTCCTTTAAAAAGCCTAGCAAATAGATTCCCGGCTGTTGCATAAAAAGATTTATAGCAGGCAAAACGACAATTCCCGCCTTAAAACACCCCCTGTTTTCTAACTTTCCCAACAGCTGTCTCCTTCGTGTTCCTGCCCCTTGTTTCTTTCTTTATGTTCCACTGCCCTCTGTTTCATTACCTGATTACCTCACAGCCTCTGCCTCTCTCTTCCCATCCCCCTTCTATATATTAATAGCTCGTATTCCTCTTTATATTGTTGCATGGTGGTTTTTCTTATCTTCTGCAATAGTGTCAAGTATTAGCAACTAGAGACAGAGAGGAAAAAGAGATGGATATAATACTACAGGGAATGTTTGGGAGGTTTGGTCGCGGGTGCTATGCCGTGTTGTGTTTGGGGGTGATTCTTCTTTCTGCAACCGTAGCTCATTATCTTTCTGATATTGAGCTAAATGATCCACAGGAACGCACCAAACGTCGTCTTCGCGCCATTCAGGGTCCTCCCATTCGTCTCAGCCGCAACAGCTACTGAATTTTAACCAAGAAAAATGATCCCAATGGAGTGGTGGGCCCTTATAACAAGTCTGACTTATCGGCGTTCACATTTCTTGCTGCTTTATGTGTGTTATGTCTTGTGCATAATTTCTTGTAGGCTGAGAACAATCTGCAGGGTTGTGTTTCGAATTCAATAATCTGTTATCCACGCCATATGGAACAATACAGTTTAACTGTATGTTCGCAATATATATTGATTGTTCTTGTCCCAACAGTGGACTCCTAAATAATTAAAACAGTTTTCTTGGTTTTATTTCAGTTATCACTTGAAATTCCAGTGAAGTAAACCTTTATATTTACACAAAGTATCTGGTTTTGCAATTTTGGGTTTCTATTCATCTTATTTGGAAGTTCACGCAACCAGGGAACTCCTGAAAGTAGTATTAATGAAATAAAAACGTAAATATTAATAAGGTAAAGGACAAAATCTACGCACAAAAGGCGAACTTGATTTTTGCTTTCCCGCAACTTTAACCCAAATATACGATAATACACTATCATGACCTAAAAGTGGCCTAACAACTAATTACAACCTCTAAATCCATTTACAACATACATACATCTATACTTTACATCACTAAAACGACATACATGCCCTACGCATAGCAACCCGATCCTATATTACAAAGACTAGTAGTTACGTTGGTCTCTAAGCTGGAAAATCCGAGCCGTAGATGCCTAAAACTGTTCGATACTATTCAGAATCTCTGCCTTGCAAGTTGTCTTGTAATGACCAGTTTGGTTACAACGGCTGCAATGCACAGTATGTTTTTCACGACTAAGGTCCTCTGTGCATATCCGTTTCTTCTCTGGTCGTCCCGGAGGGCGGCGAAATTTGGGTGGACGCACAAGTTGAGGACTATCATCATCTGCCATTGAAGCCTCGCCCATCTTCCTCCACACTATTCTTTCAGGGATGGGATGTATATCCTCTGCATATGTCTCCCGGTAACTAGCAACAGTAAAACATTTCTCTGTGAAGGCATATACATCTTTTCGACATGAAATGAGAGCTGCAACCGCATGAGAACATGGGATACCAAGGAGCTGCCAATCACGGCAGGAACAACTATGGTTCCCTATATTCACAATGTCTGAACGTTCTGCAGATAAAACCTCAAATTCTACTTCATCTGATCGGAGGACTTGGTATGTTGATGCACGGTTGATGGCTTCAATCATATGTTTCTCTGTTGATGGGGCAAGTATTGAGAACCAAGAATCACTCTTTGTACGCCTCTCCTGAAACACAGCTATTAATTTGCTGTGGATTCGCTCGATAACTTGGATGACGGGCAACTCTCGGGCTTCAAGAATCCACCTGTTAAATTCCTCAATGTTGGAAGATAGATGACCATATCTTCTTCCTTCAAAATAAAGCAAAGCCCATCTGGAAGGAGGAAATTGTTGCAGCCATTTAGCTGCAGCAGAAGAGACCTCTGATATCTCATTCATCTTTTCTTTAAAAGCAATGTGAGTGGTTGCATACGCAGCTTTCCACAGAAGATTGACAAGCCTCGAGTTTTTGAATTCTTTCCCTATGTTCTCACTCAAATGCCGCATGCAAAAAGCATGAGAAGAACTTGGAAATTTTCTTCTCACTGCGTCCACAATGCCTTTATCTCCAGTAGACAAGAACGTGAGCTGTGGCATCTTCTCGGTGTTCAGCTCCAACGCCTTTTGCAACTCTGACAAGAACCACATCCAGCTCTCATCATTTTCTACATCAACAACACCAAATGCAAGTGGAAACAACCCACCATCAGAATCAAATGATGAGGCTGAAAGTAAGGTGCCAAGGTATTTGCTCTTAAGTTGGAGTCCGCCGAGTCCAACAATTGGCAAGCACCCATTCAGGAATCCATATATGGATGCATAGAATGAAATAAAGAGCCTGTGGAACCGACCATCTGCACCAGTAGTGAACACTTCTGCAACACTTCCAGGATTTGTTCTCTTGATTTGCTCACAGTAAGAAGGAAGCATGCAATATCCTTCCTCAGAAGAGCCATAAATTGCAGCCAGTCCGCGTTCTTTGGCACGCCAAGCTTGCTTATATGGGATAGTGATCCCATATTGCTCATGAATGTCATGTAATATGTCCTTTGGCTTGTAGTTTGTGTTATTCCGCAATCGTTCCTCAATGAAACTCACAATCCAATCTACTGAAGCTTGATGGTGACCATTCTGTGCATTTCTCCCACATGTATGAGTCCCCTCAAGGCTTCTTATGGTGAAGGTTGGGACATTAGGAAGCTTAGCTGCACGAATACGCCATGGACACCCTTCGGAGGCACACTTGGCAAAGTATCGAATCAGATCACTCTTTATAATGCGTAGTTCAAAATGTTGCGCAATTGCAGCTTCTTTAATTGCATTACGGAAAGCCTTGACATCAGGGAACTCTTGACCAACTACAAATGTATGGTCCTCCATGGGATAACCAACACAAATTTCAAACTCGACCTTACAAAAGGATCTATATTTTTAGCCTTTACTACTGCAGAGGGGAAAACCATTTTCAGGGAACATTATCGAACAGCAAACACAAGTTTGCGCCGAAACCAAAAGGGCTTGGTCAAGAATGATCATCCAGAAAACGCCTGCAGGATACCAGAATACACATTCAAATTACTGCTAGAGTAAGGAATTTTAAGTTCAAAAAGGAGTAACAGTCATTAGTTGACTATCAGTTGCGATGCATTACAATAAACGGAAACAAGTCGCTGCACAATTTAGAGCATTACTACTCTTTTCAGAAGCAAATTCAAATAAATGTTCAAATATAGAATCGCCTTTTATCACAAATGTTATGAAATTAATGAAAATTCAAAGAGTCATCCAGACATGTTTAACTAAAAAAAAAAAAAAACAGGAGTGCTGGATGTCTAATATTATAATACTTAAATTTCACTTCGTTTCCTTGTTTAGCGGGCAAAACCAAGTTTTTGGATAACAATTAACTCCAGGGTGTCCCAAATGAGTTTCAGCGTCTAAGGTTATAAGACAACTCTATAACGGAGAAGACATCACATAAGAAAGAGCCAGGAAAATAAATTCAACTTCCAGGAAAAGGAAAACAAAGTCCCTAGCTAGGCAAATGCATCATTTTACACATAAGCCTCGTCGGTACCAGAAACCCAAACCCAGTAGCCTGGTGGGTAGCACATTACGATAGCATAGAACACTTAGCATTGAATAATTTGTACCTACCTTTAAAATCTCATTTCGAGCTCTGGAAATGGGTACTATGTTCCACTAAGCCATGAATCATCCATGGCAAGAGAAAAAGCTTTCTCATCTTTGCTCACCCGCAACCCACCTACAGAAATACGAAAGCTCAACATTAAAGCAACATGAAACTGGAAATAAATGTAAAACAGAACAAAAAAAAAAAAAAGGATTGGGAGGTAGAAAAAAGTGAAAAAATTAAATAAATTGAAGAGGGAATAGATCCAAGAGTTAAAAAGATAGGAGCTTGTAATGAGATGTGATACGCCTGTGAAGGTTTAGGTGTTAGGGAATCAGTACCTTAGATTTGGGGCATGTGCTCAAATGTTTTACGGACAGAGACAAGGGTTCCCAGTTTCAGTTCAGCTCAGTGGGAGAAGGGGATATCTCGAACAATTTTGTAAATTTGGTTAGAGGTTAGGGATGATTATGTCATGTTAAGGTTATTCTCGTCATCTTTGGTACGAAATGTAAGGGTACACTCGTCATATTATTAATTTAGTAACATAACGTCTAACGTAACGTCTTTGCCTTGTCGTCCTTTTTGGGGTCAACGAACGACGGAACGAGGGTCTGTCGCTTCCGTGTTTTGGATTTTGAGTATATGCGTTTTCACCGATCTCCATTAGTAGCGACTTGTCATTCACTCGTCATCTTTGTGTGAATTTGAATTGGCCATTCAAATTGAAGTAAAATAAGTATTTAGTTAGAATTTAAATTAGTTTAAATTGGTTTCAATTCAAACTAAAGTGTGTAAGATATGCTAATTTGAAACAGTATGTATACCATATCAAGGATGGCATGAGGGGTGAAGTGTATGTATATATTATATTTATCATAGCCTCCCAAATTTTTTAAGCATTCTCTCTTTAACAACATGAACATCTTTCATAAGCTTAAACTCTCTACCCGTGATAGTTGGTAGAGGGGCTTTTCAAGATTCTTATGATGATTATAATGCTAATTGTTTGGTGTTGAAGGGAGAATGGATATTTTGGTGTCTTGTTGGCTGAAAGGGGGAATTAAGAACTATAAGAACAAGTTAGAGGCAGAGCATACAATTGTCAGGAGGGATTTTCGTTCTAGGTTTGATCATTTTTTTGTCAGAGGTGTTGGTATAGATTGGGAGCAATGTATTATTGGTAGTTGGAGTTTGCGCATTGCCAATTGTGTTGTTTAGGGTTGATTGGCCCGTAACTGGTTTATTTCAATTTTCTTGTTAAAGCAAGTTTGCTGGTGTATTTTTGAGATTCACTTGTAATGTTTTCTTAAATGGATTGTTGGGAATTGGGTAATTAGAATTTGTGGGTTGTGTATTGTTTGCACTTTGTTGGAGAGTTTTGTGGAGTTTGTTGATTAGGTATTTACTTTTACTTGAGGAGAATTACTTTGGTGTTGTGTGTTGTACACTTCTTTTGGTGGGAGTTGTGTGTTCTTTTTCTTTTTTATTAAGTAGGATATTGGTATCATAACCTTGGTGATTTGATAAAGATGGTTGGGACAACTAGGGGAGTAGATAACATCCTTAGTGGATGTTTGGACAAGCTTGATGACCGCATCTCCAACCTTAAACCTAGTGAGGAGGGCATGACTGGTGAGATATGCTGAGATATATCATGAGCTTGTAAATATGAGGTCAATGCGTGATCAATTTGTGGCTATCTAAGAGGCAAGTTGCCATGATGAAATGAGGTGTAACATTTGTTATCTAAGATTGATATTATTTTACAGAGAGTATTATATTGGTTAATTATGCATAACACTAAGACATACCTTCCGTAAGCAAATATAGAGTGAGTTGATTTGCAATTCAAGCGTGAATTCTTTTGTAATTTAAATGTGTCAAAGAGTCATTTTTTGTTATTTAAATTTGATAAGTAATCATGTTTCACGTGATGCATGGAAGTTTGTCTGTAAGGGTTTTGTAATTTTAAAAATTTAGAGGGTAGAAAATAAATTTATTTTAAAAAATATATATTTTGCATCGTGAAAAAGTACCAAATGTGTGTTTCAATAATATATGGCCATTGAGGATTTGTAAAGTTAGACTCAAATTATAGGATTGCAGAGAGAAAATCACAAAAAAATAATCATGTCAAAATATAGAATGAAACTCCATTAATGCTCTTGATAATAGATATATGTAACAGTCCTACTATATGTAGGTAAAAAAGTTTTTCTTGTCCCTTCACTTTTTTGTTTTCACAATTGTTGTCCCTCTTCTTTTTTTTCACTCAACATGTCCCTGAACTTTCATTTTACCGGGCCACCATGTCCTTTTGACCCCCAGCAGCCGGTTGGAAGCTGTGGCGCTGACACGTGTCCGTGGGGCCCACTCCATCTGATTCTATTTTTCTTTTTTTCTTTTCTTTCTTATTTTCTATTTTTCAAAAATCCTTTTTATGTTTTATTATATTAGTTTTTGTAATAAATTGAAGAGAAAAAAGAATTTATTGTTTTATTTTTATTTACCAAAAACAAATGACTCAAAGTTTTAAAAAAATAAAATGAAGTGCTTTTTTCTTAAGTTTTATTCACTCTAAAAGATTTTTTAAGAACAAAATTATATTAAAGAAAAAAATATTAAATAAATTACTCTTTTGAGGGTGAAGTTCTGGAAAACGGGAGCCGCGTGAGTGAAAGAGAAGCCACAGTCCACGACCAGGCTGCACTGGGCTTTGGAGACCAGCCCGTAAGGGCGGCGGCTGGCCTCGTAGAGGTGGGCCAGCTTGGGGGGATCGGCGACGAAGAGGGACTTGAAGCCGAAGTCCTCGAAGACGAGCTCGTCGGTGGCGCGTTGGATGGAGGGGAGGGCGAAGAGGGGCTCGGTGAGGAGGAGGGAGGAGGAGCAAGGGTTGGTCTTGAGGAGGGAGGAGAAGAGGTGGTGCCAGATGTCGCGCTGGAGGTCCGGGTTGATGAGGTAGCCGCGGTCGATGGGGCGGCGGACGGCGGCGGAGGTGAGGTCTTCGTCCGGGGGAGGGGTGGGGGAGGGGTGGAGGAATTTCTTGGAGGAGAGGGGGCGGTAGAAATAATAAATTCTTTTTTCTCTTCAATTTATTACAAAAATTAATATAATAAAACATAAAAAGGATTTTTGAAAAATAGAAAATAAGAAAGAAAAGAAAAAAAGAAAAATAGAATCAGATGGAGTGGGCCCCACGGACACGTGTCAGCGCCACAGCTTCCAACCGGCTGCTGGGGGTCAAAAGGACATGGTGGCCCGGTAAAATGAAAGTTCAGGGACATGTTGAGTGAAAAAAAAAGAAGAGGGACAACAATTGTGAAAACAAAAAAGTGAAGGGACAAGAAAAACTTTTTTACCACTATTATGTAGGATGGCATAGTCATTAGATAAGTTGTAGCCGTCCTACTAACTAGATATATGGTTTTTTTTTAAAAAAATAATAGATATTTTTGCATTGTATCATGCTTTTTTTTTTTCCAAACTGACTAATACAGTAACTATATCTTTTTTTATAAATAATTCGATTTTAATCCAAAATGTTGTTGAGTTTTTTATTACTTTAAACTATTAAATTTATGATTAAAAGATTTATTAATGATTGTATCTGTTATTTTTAATTTCAATTAATTTTTGATTTTATAAAATATATTTATTAAGGATTTTTTTTTTGTATTTTATAATTTACTTTACAATAATTAATTTGATAATATATGTGAAACGCCCCGATCCGTATTTACCATACACAGTAAACACGTGCCGGAACTGTAACGACCCAACCAAACAAAGCCCAACATACAGTGTGAACAACAACAAACTGGCTCTACAGCCCAAAATGTAAACAACAAAAATCTCAAAACATATCACCCGAACCCAGGATCATCAATGACATCATAACCGGCCCAAGGCCCAACAATAACAATAAATAGCACAGCGGAAGACGTTTTTTTTTTGAGAACAACACAGCGGAAGACTTAATAACTCACAAAGACACTATATGCGACACCTAATGCAACTTATGGATCCGAGTCATGTCCAAGGGATAACGCCACAGCCTGTCTGGAATACATCATACCTAAACCACAAATAACTCAACCTACGGGATGAAAGCCCGCAGGTGAGGGTTGAGTCCGAAGTGCCCACCGGGTAAAACCCATAAGCAAATATACATATACAACAACCGTAAATTCCCAAGTCACATCACCAACAATTAACTAAGGTTCGTGTGACACACTTGTGATTCTAGATACGCTATTCCAATTTTATTATCAGGGCCCCTATCACAAGTTATGAAAGCGCCCCGACCCGTATTTACCGTACACAGTAAACACGTGCCGGAACTGTGACGACCCAACCCAACATGACTCAACGTACAGTGTGTACAACAACAACTCGGCCCCAACGTCCCAAAATAACAAACAACAATAATAATAAAACCGGCCCAATGGCCCAACAACAATAATGATATGCACAGCGGAAGACTTAACTCACATAAACACTGTAAGCAACAACAATATGGCCCTACGGCCCAACGACAAAATAAACAGCACAACGGAAGACTTAACGACTCACAATGACTCTGTATGCAACCCATGATGCAACTAATGGATCCGAGTCCTGTCCAAGGGATAACACCGCAGCCTGTCTGGAATGCAATATACCTGAACCACAAATAACTCAACCTACGGGATGAAAGCCCGCAGGTGAGGGGTGAGTCCGAAGTGCCCACCGGGTAAACCCATAAGCAAACATACATATACAACACCGTAAATAATCCAAGTCACAACACAACAACTAACCAAGGTTCTCACGAACCTTAAATACACACTGGTGATTATAGACACACTATTCTAATTTTATTATCAGGGCCTTATCACAAGTTAAATGATGGCCGTCGCCTGGTAGTCAAGCTAGCTAGCCCGTGGACCCCTCCCCGGTACCTCCACGTAATCACTGGCACAGACAGGGAGCAGGACCAACCACTAACTCTCCCCCAGTGCCCAAACAATAACAATAACTTGGTACAGACAGGGAGCAGGCACCAGCCACTAACTCTCCCCCAGCACCATAATCTAAGACTACCATCTGGCTGTTCCAACATTTAACTGTGACTTACTAGACGTCTAAGTGTTTCCATTTTATTATTTTCTTTCCCCTCGACTAGTTACTACATTTCTATCATCCATCCATTATCTCATTATCCCGAGCAGGCTCGCAGCCTCTCCGCTCGTCTGGATAATAACCAATATCAAACTGTCATCACATAATAGTACCCTCGGTACCCAGCTTACACATTTCTCACAATCAACAACAGTAGTAGTCTTACTTATAACCATAATTCCAACCTCATCAATGATATCAACAGCAATATTAATTTCAACAACATCAACGGCAATAATTATCAATCAAATCATCTCAAAACAAATCATGCACAGCCACAAATTATCACACCAGCAACATCGAACACAGTAAGCAAACAACAACTTGATATCACGGGATGTAAATAAATATTTACTTAACCTCACCTTGGTCGATAAATTCCACAGGAAACTCGTCAATAGGTTCTGGTTCCACGTGCTCGTATACGTTGTCAGTTCCTATACAGCGGATAATTCATATTCACATAAAATGCACAAATATTGCAAATGATATGATGTACTGTAATACTATTTCTACTCGGTTATACGTCCCGGTGTATACCCTATTATCATCATCATTCACCATTTATTTCTAGGTGTCAAAATACTTTCCCCGGTATTATTTCGGTATTAATATTTTGGTAAAAACCTTTCAAAAATTATTTTCATAACTATTGTTACTTTTCAAAGGCTATAACCATAAAGAATAATTATTTTTTAAAAAAATTATTTTTACCAAGTTAAATCCTTTTTCTCAAATTATTTCCATATTCAAAATATTTCCATGAAATTAATTATTTTCCATATTTTTTTACTTTTCCAAAATATTTCCATAATAATATATATATCCAAAATATTTTTTTATAAATTATTTTCCAAAAATATTTATTCCAGATTTTTTTATTATTTATTTTAAACGGGCTGGGCCCGTGAACAATGCTGGCCCAGACCTTGCACAGGGCCAAGCCCATGCGCAGGCCCAGGTCCAGCTCGCCCACAGCCCACAACACGCAATTCACTATCACCCAGCCCAACATGTGCATGTTTACAGCCTAAGATAATAAGGAAACCGGCCCGTGCATTATTAAACTAGCCCATGCATAACACCCAAAAAAAAAAAAAAATACCCAACCCACTCAAAAATTTAACAGCCCATGCATGAATAGTACCAGCCCGCATGCATGGATACTATTCACCTTCCTCTTCGTGACTCACCTGGACGAGAGTTGCTGGCGACGGTTCTGGCGCGGTCGGACAAGGCGAGGCAGTAGCTCGGGCGAGCGGCAAGCGAGCTGGTGTCGAGGGGGAGGCGGCATGAGGTGCTGGTGGCGGCTCGGTGATGGTCGGCGTGGGCGAGGGTGATGGGAAGAAGATGGCGGGTCGGTGGCTCATCGGTCGTGTGAAGTTGCAGGGGTGGCGGTTGCTTTGGGTGGTGGCTTGCGAGGCGGGAAGGAGATGGTGGCGACGACTTGTGGTGGTTGTTTTGGTGGTGGAGAAGGAGAGGGAGAGGTGGAAGGCGACGGGAAAGAGAAGGTGATGAGGCGGTTGAAGAGCTGCTGGGTGTTCGTTGACGTGAAGTTGCATGGGCGGTTGTGCGTGTTGGCGGTGCAGCGGCTCGATCACTCGGGAGAAGAGAAGAGAGGGTGGTGTTGTGTGAGGTGGAGAGGAGGAGAAAAGAAGAGATGGTGCTGTGATGATGGCGTGCGTGTGCAGGGGAAGAGAAGAGAGATGGTTCATGGCGTGAAGGGGTTACTGAGAGGGGGAGGTTTTTATAGATGGTGATGGTTGGTGGGCGGGAGGTGATTGTGGTGGTAGGCAGGGTAGTTGGTCACGAGGTGGTTGGCGGCGTGGTGTGCATGGTGGCAGGTAGGGTGGCACGTGGTTTTGGTGACGGTGGCTGTTGTCGGCAACGGAGGAGAAGGAGGAGCAAGGAGGAGAGGAAAAGAAAAGGTAGGCAGAGGGAGGTTGAAGCAGAGATGAGAAAGGAAGAGGGATGGGGTAAGGAAGAGGAGAAGATAGAAGAGAGAGGGAAGAAGAGACAAAAGAAAAGGGAAATGGCAGACATGGAGTGGCCGGCAGCGAAATCACGAGAAAGAAAGAAGAAAGAAAGAAAAAAAAAAGGCGGGCCGGCGGCTGAAAGTGAAAGCAGAAGAAAAGAAAGATAAGGGAAAAAGAAAAATGGAGAAGAAAAGAAAGAAAGGAGAGAAGAAAAGGAAGGGAAAGAAAGGAAGTGGGGCCCACGTGGCCGGGAAAAACCGGGAGAGAGAAGAAACGTTGCCGGGAAAGAGGAAGAGGAAGGAAAAAGAAGAAAGAAGAGTGGCTCGGGGCAAGCTCGTTGGCGGGTCCAGATTCTCGCGTCGGAATCTCATAGACGCAGGAATACTCCCGTCTTTCCGACAAATTCCGTCCCGAGTCCAAAAATACAACTTGGGCTCGGAAAATCCGATTAATTCCCCTGAACGTCGTCCAAGTCTCGGAACTGAAAACCGAGGCTCGGTTAGTTAGGAAGACACTCCCGAGCGCGGGAAAATCCTCGGTTTCGAAAAAACGACTCCTGTTTTACCTCGAATTAATTACCCGAGATTAATTCCTTCGGTAAATCACTGTATAACGACTTTAACAGTCCCGGTAAAAATCCAAATTTTACCCGGGCTGTTACAGTCTACCCACCTTAAAAAGAATTTCGTCCCCGAAATTCCGTCTTATCCGTGGGTCCTACCACGATAAGATTCTGGCACACCCTGCCAGGTGTCCAACCACAACATGAGTTACCGCTTTTACCCTTAAGCGACATCTCATCCGCTTATAAATACCAAACCTCACAGCTGAGACATTCACTCTCAGCCAT
This sequence comes from Turnera subulata, assembly GCA_028386065.3. NCBI lineage: Eukaryota > Viridiplantae > Streptophyta > Magnoliopsida > Malpighiales > Passifloraceae > Turnera > Turnera subulata. The sequence goes on from JAKUCV010000814.1 coordinate 50,881, forward strand.
GGACTCTCCACTTCGTTCTCGTACGACTTCAGACTCCGAAAACAACAGCTACATCGGCGGCAAAGCCTTCACGACAAGCTCCGATGAAGAGCCTCCGAAGAAGCGGTTCAAGTCCATCATCATCGGTCTGGAGGAGCACATGGTGGTCTCCCCAAAGCGACGGAAGAAGCGTGCCGGTAAGAAAGCTGAGGACAAGAAAGGGAAAGCGGTAGCTGAAAGCAGCACACCGCAGCAGAAGTTGACGCAGCTGAACGTCTCCCTGAGGAAGGTCAGCTCGGCGGTGGCACAGATTGAACTGGCGTGCATGGAGCTGTTTCCGCACTTAAGGAACGTTCAACAGCTTGTAAAAGACCTTGAGAAGCAAGTAGCTCCTTAGAGCACTTCTTCCCTGTTGTAACACCCTTTATGTTATTAATAAAATAAATTTCCTTTTAAAATCCAAAATCTCTTATGTTAAGAAATCTCTTGTTAAATGGAAAATAAAACATCTCAAGGTAAAATAAAAATCGACTATATGAATATATAAAATCAAATATAAAGAAATTAAAAGTAGAATTTGTTTAACAAAATCAAACAAAAAGAAATAAAAACAAAACTCGTTTGACAAAATCAAAACATAAAGAATTTAAAACAAAAACACGTTTCATGATCGTCGCTCAGGATCGATCGTATCCTTTCTCGATCCCGAGAAATGTGACACGTTTAGTTAACGGTGACGTCGATTAACCCCGTAAAGAAGATACCCATTAACTCGGAAGGCGATGTTCACGAGATCGTCCTGTGTCGTTAACTCGCACGGCAATGATCACGAGCACACCCTGTGTCTCTCGAAGGACACGTTACCCACTTGTTCACATTTTCCGCATAAGACAAAACGTCTGTCAAGGCTCGTATCTCTCCGCGATGTTCGAACAGCTGTGAGCTTGTCGCACATGTGCTCTACTCGAGATACGGCCCCATCCGTCTAACCTCAACGGTCACGGATGCTTGTGATTAAAGATGCAAGAAATTAATGACACACCATCAAAAGAAACGCCAAGGTAGCCGGGGCGTAAGAATTCGTGAGTCAGAAAAGAGCTGTAAAACACTGGCTCAGCAGCCGAAAACGCGTAAAGCATTAAATAAGCAACGGTAAAGTACAAAAGGCAAGATCTTGAAAATCAAAAACGGTAATCACGCTCCCCAAAAGTGTATAAAAGAAGGAGCGGTGATGTGTAAAACATCAAAAGCATTAAAGCAAACAAAACTCTCAGAAAACAACACCACAACGTTCAAATCAAAACCCCACACATTCCAATCAAAATGCCTGCTCCATCTTCAGTTTTCTTCGTCGAAGGTGCCAACCTTGGCAGAAGGAATCGACTGGCGTACAGCATGGTCAACGAGCGTGCTGAGGAACTACCGAACGAGCTCGGCAGAATGCCACGTCTAGTTTTCGTCGACGAGCTCTATTCGTCACGGTTCTTCGTCACTCCAATGGAAGAGGTGTTCTTCCTAGAGGACCATGGAACGCTGAGGACTTCATACTACGGCTCAGCAAACTCCGTGATGTTCTTCATCTCGGATAGGCTTCAAGAGTTCAACCTGGAGTCCACTTGCCAGACTGTGGAGCAAGGCGCTTACTACCAGCTCGCAATGACAGCCCAGAGCATACCCAGAATGACTCGGCTACCTCCAACCTGGCCAAAGGTACGTCTGCTGGTGTGGAACTGCAGAGGAGTTGCAAGGCGTGC